>JAMKCH010000695.1:0-63253 GCA_023653785.1 Ophioderma brevispina
GGTTGCGTAGATGGAAAGCACACACCTGTGCCTTCGATGGATTTGCACGTAGTGGTTTTCCTCATAATAAGGTGTGGGTTCATCCAAGACTTTGGAGAGTCTCTCTTCAACAAACTGTGAAGTCGGCATCTTGTGCGCTAATTCCAAGATCTTCTGCATAAATAAAACGACAAGTTCCTGCACTCCTAGTTTGGTCCTTGGTATATAAGTTGAACAGGAGAGGTGCAAGCACACTCCCTTGTGGTAGACCATTCTTTAGCCTACCCATCGGCTCTTCTTCGCTCCTAGCTGAACAAAGAAATCCTGTTAGCCAGCAGCCACGGATACACGCTCACACTCACAAGTCAGGATGTCCCATTGGTAATTCAATCCGGACTTAGGAGTAGCGTCCTGTGATTAACAGTGTCGTATGCTACGAGAGTCGACGAACACAGCTCCGTTTACCAATACCCTTCTCGACCATCCTCAATGGGTTGAGTTAGGTTGAAGTACTTGGCTTGTGTTGATTTGCCTGGCCGGAAACCTGCTTGTTCTGGTAGGAGGTGTTGCGTTCTATCCAGGTGCGTACGATGGAGCAGGAGGCGTTCACAGAGCTGTGTAGGTATGGCTAAGGAGGATATAGTCTGTAGCTCTTGGATGTGGATGGATCTTCCCATGCTTTAGTAGTGGCCATAACATGTGCTTTCCTCGCCGATCTTGGGAACCTGTGGGAACTAAGCAATTGTAGAGCAAAAGAAGGCATTCCTTTGCTACGGGGCCAGATTTTTTAGTGGCTCAGTAGATGTTGTCAAGGCCTACTGCTTTTCCCTGGTTGAAGTTTAGCACTACGGATTCCAATTCGTCCATGTTGAAGGGTTCGAGTGAAAACCAGGGTCACCACTATACGGATGCTATTGTAAGTCAAAGCGCGTGATCCAATTGTAAGTACTTTAAGCCAATCCCAGATCATTACGTCGAGAGGCTAATTCTGGAGGCATTCCGTTGAACGCTGCTGTTGAAGAAGCATTTTACACTTGGATATTTGTTTTTTTCCCGCTGACCTTCCAGTCCTATATGACTCCAAATGGCCACTTTTTCAGGTGGGGCTTGTCCCTGGGCCTTTCGTATTTATACACAGTGGGCCGAATTGGACATCTTGCATTGAAAATTGCGGGCGAAAGTTTAGCAAACACGCTGCCAAAAACAGGCAAACAAGCCGGGTGCGTGGGAACTCGCTTACCACGTGGCCGCTTGCTGGGGTGTGAGCTGTGGTATGTTGAATGTTACAAGTAGCACACAATAGGCGTCGTGGCGTACCAGAGGGGGGTCAGGGGGGCCAGCTGCCCCCCCCCCTGGTGAGAATCTTTCCTTGCCCCGCCCCTCTTTCCCCCTGAAAAATTAGTGATTTAACATCGGCCATAAATACTATACGAACAAATTTTTATATATTTTTTTTCCCCCCTGAAAATAGTATGTGCCCCCCTGCCCCCCTGAAAACAACAGCTGGTGCCGCCACTGAATATACTCAACTGTGTGTTCATATGCGCATGGCTTTGATAACTCATATTCCAGTCATTGGTTCAGATAATTTTAATATCTTGTCCCCCCGGCTTGTCCTACCCAACTGAATGTGGGGAGCAGTTATACAACTGGCATTCTGTTCCTGTTATTGGTCCACTGTACAGTCATACATACATCACACGGCCTGCCAGAAACTGGTACGATGATATAATGAACTTACCTCTAAAAGTACTATTTTTTTAATGTTACTACACTAGCACCAAGATCAATTTTAAAAGTGTTGTTTTTTACTCGCACTTTATCGTTCCTGTCATTTTCCCTTTTTTCTTCTCTCTTCGTCCAAAAGCACTGAACGAAGCGGCCCCGGCGGCAACAACCGAATCGCCGCCACTCATTCCCCCCTCATACACAACAATACACCATAAAAATTTCACAAGGCCTCTGGTCTGCCATCTCGATATCATTAGCATTGCGATAAATCACAGCTGTGCATCGTAGTACGCTACGGTATCTCCTATCATAAACTACACTTCACAGTTCAAGGATTACAATCAACCACACAAAGTACATTACATTAATCACCCACCAGTCCGTGCCCATATCAGAAAACAATCAGAATTAGAGTAGAATTCAACCCTCTGTAACTAGGGTCTGGGCCATGCCCTTACTGCGCTGTCGATTCGGATCCATATCACGGACTAGAGAGAAAACCAAGCGTAATTCATAATACATTATTAAAATCATATAACTAAATCTGTTGCCCCAATAAAACTTGCACATTTTCTTGAAATGAATAAAATTCACTCAATTTTATTTTTCCAATATCCATTGACCAATAGATACCTAGACTTCAGCAACATGGGCTAAATTTATTCAATTACCGGTCGGTAGCGGTGTAGAAAAACATTCAGATTGTTTTTCATCTGGGAGTGCAAGACCATTGTTTATAAATTGTCTCGCTGTGAATAGACTCAGGTGTTACCACCTCTCCGATTTAGACGACGTCGTTTTTAATGACGAAGCGCAAAATACTTATCCTCAATTCGCAAATAAATCAATCTTTAGCTTCTATATTGCGTGTTTAATTAACTTGTCCATGTTTTTCATCATTATTCGAAAGGAAGAAAGACAAGGCAAACATCATCACTTTGTGCAGAATTAAAATCCGTAGCTTATTGCTTAACTTCATTTGTATTCAATTTACCGCGCTTTCAGAAGAAAACTTAAGGTCAACGACCAATATCATAATGTAAACTGGTTTGTTATTGTGAAAGAGGACGGGTATTTTGTTACTCAACCCGAATCGTGGAGGTGATAGCACCCGGCTATAACAATGGCTCCGCATACCGGGCCCATTGTAATATCTTTAGTTAATGGTTTGCTGAAGTCTATACATATCCATTGGTCACTGATATTATGAAAGAGAAATTGATGTGACATTTTATTCATTTTTAAGAAAATGTGCAAGTTTATTTGGGGCAACAGACGGTTATGTCATTTTAATAATATATCAATAATTTTACACCGGGTTTTGTCTTCTCCCTTTGAATGGGGAGAAGACAGTCTATACCTCTAGTACTTCTCCGAAGGTATGAGCATTGAATGAGGGCCATGTGCAGTGGGTGAAAATTAAAATTCCACGCTAAATCTATTGAAACATGTAGTCCAATAGCAGAGACAAATCAATTCTATGCTTAAAGAGACACTGGCACATTTGAAAACATAGTGCGCCCTCAAGATTTTTCAAAATTGATATTTTTGCATGGTTGTAAAGCTTTTTATTTACATTATCCCTTACCTGAAATGATCAATACAAAATCAAGCGTCATTATGGGTAAACAGAACGATTTCATAATTAATGTCGCCGGCGACATAATTCAGCAGACGACGGAAATGACGTTTAATACAAGAAAATGCTCGCCGTATGCATGTTTCCCACGGCATGGACCCTGTTTGACCGGTCTGTGACCTTTGTGGTTTTAATATGAATGAGTACGAGTCTTTGATATTCATGTAATATACACATTCGTTGATTAAAGTTATGGAAAACTAAAGTTAGCCTACAATTTACCTGGATGTCTTTAACCTCTTACTAACGTCCCTATCTGTTTTTGAGTATGTTATTTTTTTGTGTAAAATGTATCTCTATTCTTCCAATGACCTAGACTATCATTTGAGAGCAAATTGAAGAAATTTCATATTTTGTGAAAATGTGCCAGTGCCGCTTTAATGAAAGCATTCAAGTCAACGTAAGCGCATTTACATCAAAACATTCTAAAGGTGCGTCCACACATGTAGTTATTACCGGTATTAATTATGTCCGATGGAATTTTTAAAAATCCGCTAATCCCCCTCACGCATATTGTACCCTATTGTAATCGTCTCTCCCTATTGTAATCGTCTCCACATGCGGTCACTTATTACCGGACCTAAATTGGTCGGTATTAGTGTCGGATATAAAATTTTGCAGTGTGAACACGCATCGGGTTTAACTCTATCGGACCTAACGAGGCTTAAATCCGACGATTTAATGCCGAAGAAGAGCAGGGTTGAATCCGGTCATAAAGTTATGACCGGTGTGAAAGTAATCATAGTCCGGCAGGTATTATAGTCAACGGAATAAGCGTGAAACTAATGTTGCGTAAAGAGTCAACTGAATCGATTACCCTATTGTTCACCATTGTTCTCGGACTGTGAGCCCGGAGGACTATATCTCCTGCCACACCGGTACTAGTAAAGTACGTGTGGACGCTCTATCGGAACTAACGGTGGGATTCTCTTTTCTGAAGTAGAGCAAGGAAAGCAGTGGCGTTACTCGGTGTGGGCGAAGTGGGCGACTCACCCACCCTTGGAAAAAAAATAGGGAGAAATTTTGAAGGCAAGGGAGAATAAAGGGGCCAAGGAAATGGGAGGAAAGAGTAAAGAGAAGAGCCAGGAGAAGCCGATGTTTGATGTTATGATTTACTGCATGAAGAGGCTGACCCCCGTCTCATTTTGCGACTCAAAAAAAAAAAGAGTCAGTCGGCGAGCGAAGCGAGTACATTAAACGTTTCCCAAATCCTACATTATTGTTTCCAAAATCCTGGATACGCCACTGATTCGGGGAAAAATTAATCTTTGCCCCTCCACTACAAGGGAGAAATCTTCAGGTCCTTGCCCACCCTTGACTAGAGGTCTAGTTACGCGTTACGCCCCTGATGCATGATGGAAAGCCAGCTCAGCATTCTGCATGTTTCGAATGTACAACCAAAACAGGCTTCTTCTTACCTCGTCTTCTTCGGGCAAGGTTAATCCTGATCGGTTTAGGGTTAGCATCAAGGTGAAGATTTAATTTTCAGATTTTCGTGTTGAAATCACTTTAAGGATTATCCCTCAAGTTACTTGAACCATGGTTTAAAAAAGTTACAAGGGGTGGAGACCTTTCGATCAGGCCACTTTGTAACGGAGGTGTTAAAAAACAACATCACAGACGGACTGTTCTCACTATAATTAATTTGGTCTTAGTTTTTTACTTTCAAACTTTCTAAAGTTTTATATTATAGCTTGAACATTATTCTAAGGAAACCCAAAAAATATTAGAAAATATTTCTACAGAAATAGTTTTGTCACACGGTTGTTAGCATTCTGATGCAAAATTGTCCATACGTGATGACAAAAAGAGTACAAAGTGGTTTTATTCCTTAGCAGGTCAGAAATTAGAAAAAAACACGCTGAGCTATCTCACTGTATATTGACCTGCACTACGTGACTACCAAGGCTTCTGGACTGTTCCCGGTTAATTCTTTAAAATGGGCACGAAAACGCTTATTTTCGCTGATTACCAATAATACAAACGAACGAGCAAGCGGACGCTGTTTTCGCACTTACCGAGGTCAAAGTTCCATACTAATTAAAATATTACAACTGTGCACTACTGCTGTGTTAAATACGTCACACTCGCCACTCGTAATTACGAACATGCTATAGTCCATGCTATTTTGGAAGCCACTTTGAAAATCTTCAAAAAACACCGTGCCCGATCTTTGCGACGATAAACTTTCTGCATAAACCACATGCCTGACGATGTTCTTGGATGTAAAGGATCATTTTATCAACGAGAAAGTGCATTTTTCCGTGCTGTAAGTTTTAGGTGTAATGGGCTTGGGCGGTACACATCTAAGCGTCCACCAGTGAGCTCGCTGATTGAAGATGGCCGTCCGACCTCTAGCCTTTAATACTCAATCTCTATGTAATGTACGAACAAAGCAAATCTCTTACATTGATACACAAAATACTGGTCGTATAAGCCGACGGAAATACTAGGCATCCCTTGTGAGACTTGTGTGGTAGTTTGAGTATAGTACGAGCAGTTTCTGAGTGTCTAAATTGAGAAAGAATTTTTGAATTTGCTCGTGCTAAACCCGAGTTATATTAATTTGAATAAAACCACCGTTTCCCTGACTGTATATTTCAGGGTAACTTGCATCAGTTTCTATTTACGCCAAATCAATAATGCGTGAACAAGAAAGCCTCCATTGGTTTGCAACTTTCATCGTCAAAATGAAAGTTTTACGTTATACTTAAACTCAAAACCCATGAATCAAGAACAACATTTTAAATGATGACAATTTTTAAATAATATCGAATTTTGAATCTCGCGAGTCTTTAGCACTGTTTCCTCTTGGTCCGGCAGGTTTTATAGTCCGGGCTCCATAGACGACAACGAAATAAAGCGTGAAACTAATGTTGCGTAAAGAGTCAACTGAATCGATTGCCCTATTGTTCACCATTGACGTCAGAAACAATTCACTGCATGTTTGCAGTTCTTGAACAGAATAATTACAGAAACAGTTTGAGATCATTACACTGCTTGATGAATAGAAAGATGAACTTAATTATCGTTTGATTTATGGTTCTTATGTATGAGTTTTATTTTGACAATAAAAGTGAAGTTGCAAACCAATGGATCTGTCTTGGTCACGCTTTATTGATTTGGCGGGAATAGAAACTAATGCAAGTCATCCAAATGTGTGCAGTCAGGCAAATGGGTTATTTTAATCAAATGCGTATAACTTGGGTTTTGCCATGTGCAAATTAAAAAAATCTTCTTTTTAATTTGGACATTCAGAAATTGCTTTCTGCAATGAATATTACTTTGCAGAGATTTCATTTTAGATTTTTTTTACTAAACCACCACAAAAACGAGTAAACCGCTTTTTGAATCAGCCTGCGTATGTAATAGATGCATCAAAACGGTGAAAGCAAGAAAACTTTGGAATTAGCATTTAGGTGATCTTTCAAATCAAACTGTCTGAATAACTATTGTGTTTGATTGTCAGAGTAGTCAGAATCAGATTTAAACTTTGATTCGTTCTCCTAATATCGAGGCAGTTGAGTCCCGTGAGTTGAGTTGATGGCTGCGCAATCTTTTTGCTGGGTATACAACAACAGCCATTGTCCTCTGGCTGTACATGAACATATCTTAAATTCTGGAAACAACTTTTCTCAACTGAATCTTGGTTACGCGTTTTTACGTGTCAATTTTGATACTTCGAATTACGGAATGATGTAGTTTTTGTTTAATCACCAAAAATCATACCAACTCTCCAAAAACGAATTTTATTAAATGTCCCCATGTGAAAAACGTTGATACGAAACTCTGGCAGATCTGATGGATTGATCCATCTAACGACAGCAAGTTTGTCGGTCTTCAAGAAAGTTAAAACCTGAAGGCCCGACGCGACCTTTTATAAATACACCGATGTATTTTCCACTTGGAATGCTATATTGATTGTATGGACTTTTATCCAAGTGGACGCGAGCGAGCGAGAAACGTAGAGAAACTTCGCATTCGGGTTGAAAGATATTCCTGTAGGTACCAGAGGCCAATATGTATCGCCATACTTATCGAGCACAAACAACTTCCTGCTGGTTCAAGCTGAGGATGTTGAAACTCTGGCGACATTGGCAACTGAAGACAAGGCAAGCTGCACGCAAATGTCGAAGGATAACACAGGCATTGGCTCTACATTTAGATAACGTTTTGCAGGTATGTACCATAGGTTTGATGCAATGTTAGTATATTACGCTTACCATCGCCGACAGAAACAACGTAATGCTTAGGGGTCAATGGCGATACAGTCAATCTACTTGGCAGAATTCTCCTTGCGGGTATCCAAGGGGAGAATTGGTGTGAAATTCCCGTCTTGAGAAAACACACGTTACAATTGATATGCTCTATCTGTTCCAGCCAAGAGCCCATTAGGGAGAAATATCACTCCGGTAGGATAATTAAGAAGTTCCCCGTATGGGAAACCCCGAATTGTTCGAACCATTATCCTGTATCAAACATTGTACAGTTCTATCAGCAGAACGATGTCGGTACGCCAAAAGTGAAAACCACAAGGATTTACAGCAGCGCGGTGGCGGAAGGACTGACATATCCAAGTCAGCGATTGTGTACGCATTAACCCAGTAGGACGAAGAACTTATTTTCTTCCTTACAAACGCTTTTTTTCCTGTTGCAGTTTGGGGAGTCAAACGACCCGATTTAACATCTGCTTCTGAAAAATCAAAGTTAGGCGCTTTCTGACTTGAACTCCAAATTTCCACGATGAGATTCGCTACGTGTCGCCAACTTAGATTCATTAAGAACTAATTTTCGTAATCGAACTGCGTGCAGTTGTTGTGCTTCGTCTGTGATGTTGTTGGAGGCGACTCGTAGCATTTCAAGTCTATCCTTGTGTCTTTGAACGGCTTCAACTTCAGCCTGATATTTCCGATATTTTCATCATGAGCTTGTCCTGTTGGATGGCACATTTGATATCGCTTTCTTCGAGATGGTCGTAATTTCTTGTTGCCTCCTTGCTATCGTGCAATTTCTGTTCCTATTCTATTTCGAACATCTGTTCCTGCCACGAATCTACGTCTTCAATGTTATCTCCGTTTCGACACAAAGAGCTTTCAGGAAATTTCTAGCAAAGGAAGGCGCGTGATCAAGCCTGTAATGACGATGTCCCGTAGAAAAGTGTCCTGTCCCTATGCATTTTTGACACACTAAAACGTTACATGTTTCGCAGTAAATATCCGGTGCAACACCTTTATGAATGCTGCAAGTTTTGGCACCTTCTTCAATCGATTCTCGACCAGGGTCTTTCGGTAACCGTGCATCTTCTACTGGAACTGCGTCAACGAGGTTCCGTAGTAAAAAGCTAGTACTGAGCGCGGCAATTCCACCGCGTGGTAGTTTGGTAATTTGTCGACATAATGGACAAGGAATCCTTTTAGTAGAGTTAATTGATCGTGCATAGTCGTTCAAGCATTTAAGACAGAAGGTGTGAGAACAGTTTAAATCTTTCGGATTTTTAAGACGATCTTCACAAATTGTACAGTCTAGGTGCTCAGATATGCTCTGCAATGATTGCTCTGCCTCCGCCATGTTCTGCTGTCAACTTAATGATGAAACTTACTTCTAAAACGTATGTTTTTTTATTGTTTTCCCACCGGAAATTCTCATGCAATAGTAGGCTATTTATAATGCAGACCAATGCCGCACCTTGTATACAGGAAACCAATGACGCAGATTATAGCATTGGCTTTGCAACGTTGATTGGTTCAATTCCAATTTCACAAACTGTTTAACAGTTTCGGTTTCAGTTTACTTCCATCTCAACTCAGACGATGGTTGTCCTAAATCAAGAGGAAGTGATTTTTCAACGGTCGTTTTAGGATTGTTTTGTATTTGAAAAAGTGCACAGTCACTCGTGTCACAGTGCAGCACAGACTGCGAAAAATATTATCTTAATTGGTACTGCGTGAGAGACTAAGGTTATCAGTCCCCCTCCCCCCATAGAGAATGTGTGTAAAGGAAACTAAACCTCAAATATCTCCGGAAAACAAAGGATGTTTTTGCATCAGCGGGTCCGTTAATTTGTTTTTGTTTTTATTATGTATCTTAATTGGGTCTGAACCTATGGAAACTAGCGAGAAAATTTAACATTTTTATCTGGTACTTCGGTGCTCGCAGACATGAATAAAATTGTTATATATGCTGTAAGGACTGTTGTAAATTATTCAAGAAACCCCACAAACAATGTCGTGCTTACCTACCAGGCACTAGGGTGTCCTTCCCCATGGACGGTCCCCTTCCGTTACACAAAAATACGGGGAGTGTTCTATCTTCATTAAGATGTATATCTTTGGTTTTACTAAAAATTCAATATTATGTTTTATTGTTAACAGGGAATCAAAAAATCAATTCATGCCAAAAATTCAAGGAGTACCGTTGCCCTTGTTTCCTGCTATACGGGGCACCACGAGCGTCAAATTTCAATATTTCTAGAGGAAGTTTTCTACAGAGAATGTAACTTAACAATTTGTATGAATAAACACCGCAAACTTATCATTTGCTCTTTTTTTTCAAGGCTAATCTAGGCATTAACAGCAGTAGTTATCTAATTAGTAACGCTGACGTGAATTGGCGCCAGAGATAGCGATTTAACCGCCCTGTTGAAATCTGCAGTCCTGGGTTGATGCTAAATGAGCAGGAAGGGCATCCATACGCCTACAGAGAAGATGGGAGAAAAAATGATTCTTCTGCGGGAGGCCGAAGTTGGACCTTGGGACTTTCACAGCAAGGTCATGAGAACTGATAGCGCCTAAGAGGAGGATCAACTGAAAGCAGCTCAGGTAGCGCTGGTGGAGGAGATTGGTGCTTTGTCATAAAAAACATGCTGTGGAAAGAGTGTTGAGTGACAATTCCAAACTGCCCTGCGATGAACAAGTGGTGGGATGTGATAGTGGCGAGCTCACTCTCGGGGATACCAATGATGGAAATGGCACGTCTCTGAATTGCATCTAGTTGGAAGTGAAGTGGGTGTTGCTCCACACCATGCTGGAGCTTGCATATTCAATGTTGGATCGAACCATGGATTTATATATAACAGCTATCTGTTGTATCAAGATAAGGGTGCAGCTCCGAACGGAGCAATCCTAGTCGCTATGGCAGTTTTAGCCTTTTTGTAATCCGGAGACCATGGACAGGTCAGTAGCTGATAGAGGTGCCAAAGAAGTGGAGACTTGGATGGCCCTGATGCCTGATGCAGTGTTTTTTTAGTGTTTCTAATTTTCGTTGCTTTTTTTATTTTTTTTTTAACTCTAAACAAGTTGGCGTGACATTGGATAATGCTAAAACCACTATGGCCGGTATTCACAAAAGCGTGTTAATTTAAACCCTGGTTAAATATCCCATAGCGGATAACATGGAATTTAACCCATGATCGTGGGTTAAACCCTGTTAACCCTGGGTTAAATAAAGTAACCGCTTTTGGAATACCGGCCAATATGTTGAGATCGTATTCTATATACAAAGCTACCTGATAATCAAATGAAGATTACTCTTGCTCTTATGCATTCACTGAATCGACTGGTCCAAGCTATACAAAACTTGCCATGGGATACTGGATATTCAGGCGCTGAACATAATAATATTATAAAAACAATCTGATATAGCGCCTAATGCAGAGGCCTCTAGGCGCTTCACATAGAAAGAGAAATATATTAATTATCAATACGAAAATACAAAAATAGATAAAAATTATTAATGTTAAACAAAATGATCTACATCAATTATACACAATTTCAAAATAACTTTAAAAGTAAATTACAAACATATATATATTGTGACCAACAGATGGGAGAAGATAACCCAGTTGCCTTCCCATACTAAGACAACATATGGGGATACACCTGAATCGTCAGCTGTGAGGCTTGTGTGTATGTACCCCACAGCGAAATCGGTTAAGTCTTGATCATTCCTGGATTCAGATGCCTTACCCTACCTAACTGATGAAAAACAACTATCCTAGGCAACCGGATGGATGAAGGTAGAGAAACAAGAAAGAAAAGGAAAAAAATCACGAATTATAATTAGTGATTGGACTGCAACAGAACAGGATACGTATCAGGAGCCAAAATGCTGTCGTAATAGGGAATGTCTTCAAGACGTGACTGAAAAGTTGCTGACTGAGCTAAGCGGATACTGTTGAGGAGTTTATTCCAATTATGTGCTGCTGCGTAAGCAAAAGATTCTATCACCATAGAACTTTGGTGATGAGTTGGCTGATTTAATTTCAGCGGGAGTGGCCAAGATGATCTCAAGTTCTCGGTGGTAAATACAGCTGGATGAGCTCAGAGATAGGCAGGTGACATGCCTTGGATGGCCTTATAGGTGATAAGCAGAATCTTAAAAAACTGCCTCTGTTTAATTGGCAAGCCATGATGTAGTTGGTAAAGCTGGTTGTATTGTTTGATTCGTATAGTCTCGTCGACGGATTTTAAGACACAAAGCGGGCAGCGCATTTTGAACTCATGAACCTTGGTCAATTCTCTTTCTGGAAGGCCCTAAAGCAAGGAATTGCAGGAATCGCTAGGAGTGTAACAAAGTGGCGTGGACCAATATGATGGTAGATTTTTCATCAAGATACGTCGAAACTGCCCCAATTTCCTTATCAGAGCCATGAGCTTTACATAGCTGTTAACATGATGACCTCATCTTAGTGATGAGTCTAAGAGGATGACACAAGTCCGTGCTTCAGCTGACGGATGTGTAACAGAATTGCCAATAATCATAGTTGGCTGATGAGTTGCTTGCCGATCTGCTAAAATGATAGCGAAAATACAACATCTCGGTCTTCTTTTTGCCATTTAATATCAGCTTGTTTGGATTTACACCAGGATCTGGTGTCTGCAATGCCAGTTTCAGATCTTTTTATGGCTGCTACACGATCCCGAGGGTGGAAATTCAGGTAGAGCTGGGTGTCATCACGTAAACAACTACAAATTGAATACCGTGGACAGTGGTGATATCCTGTAGTGGGGCACCGAACAAGATGAAGTCAATCGTTCCAGTACCCGAGCCCCTGTGGGCTCCACAAATATACGCCACAGGAGCTGACGAAGCCCCTCTGACTGATATAGTTCGGCCATCTAGTATGACGAAACCAACTTAATGCTTTTCCAGTAATCCCATACCGTTTAGTTAGACGGTTAAGGAGCTGTTTGTGGTCTTATGTGTCGAAGGCGGCGCTGAAGTCCAGTAACACTAGTACAGCTTCTTTTTGTTTGTCACGAGCAGTCAAGATGTCATTCGGCACCCGTAACAGAGCAGTCTCATACTGTGGATATTGGCCGGTATGCCGACTGCATCTGAGCATTAAGATCCATTATCGATGGGTAATCTGGCCACCTTCTTCCTGCTCTCTTTCAATCACCTTTCCGAGAAATGGCAGATTGCGATATAGGGCGATAATTGAGAGGAGGTTGGTGTCCAAGCCAGATTTCTTCAGCGGGGGATGACAGATGCATGCATGAGGCTTGGGGAATACGCCCGAGATAGGACATGTTGGCAGTCCTTGTTATGACTGGTAAAGGATCTCTAGACATAGTTGTAAGAGACCAGCTGGTAAATGGGCTAAGGTGTAGGACTTGATCGATGCTGAATTGATGGCTTTCAAGACCCTCCTCTCAGACCCTGTAGAAAAGTAGCTGACATGCTTTTGGCATGAACTCCTTTAGTTCACGGACAATAGAACAGTCGTAGTATCATGTAGACTGTTATGCAGCTTCTTGATCTTGTGGTAGAAAAATTCTGCAAAACTGTCAGCAGATCTTTTGGACATTCATGGTAGGTAGCGGTTGTTCCACTCTGGAGATGTTAAATTACTGCCTACACGGAAAAGGTCCCTGATCACTGTATATCTGATTGTTATGATTCTCTCCTTGTGGCTTTAGAAGAAGATAGTGGTATTTAGTACACTGATCTTTGTAACCTCTTTGCATACTGTGAGCCCAGTCCGTGAAACTCGCGCTTCCAGCCGACGCCGTTCCTTCTCAGCACGAAGAACCTCTTGTACCAAGATGCACGAGGACGCAGAACTACAGAGCGATTTACGAGTGGAGGCTGTTCTCAAGGTCTTAGATAGATTTATTATATTCATTAACTGAGAATCACCCACCGCATCTGAAGCAAACAAAGAAGTGCAGATCGTAAATCAGAGCGGAGATGAAAGCGCCATTCAAATCACAACAGACGACTTAGGGTGGTTTGGTGGTGTATTCCCGTATGATTTTCCATCCCCCCCCCCGCTAAAATTGATTTTGTGGCTGTTTGGGTTTCAATAGGGCCTAAACTGGCAGAATTGTAAAGGGTGCACATTTTCTTCCAGGGGGAAATGTTATACAGGGAAAAATTAAATAAAATCGAGTCAAATTGGTGTGTATGTACACACCCCGTTCGTTCCCTCCAAGGAATAGAAAACGTTATAGTTTGTCTAGGTTGCAACCTTTAGTTAAAGTCGGTATAGAGAGGGGAAGGGGGGGAGAGGAGGGGAAGGGAGAGGGGAGGAACCTAGGAAGGAACCCTAGTGCACCCTAACTCCAAATCTGGTTTAAATCGGGCTTAAACTTTCAAAGGAGGACGTGAAAAACGATGGTACCTGCGGCTATCGCAAATCGCCTCTGCTTTTCAAGCCAGGGGGATAACAATCAGCCAGTTTTCTGCAATTTGGATTTCGTGGCCGCTACCGTCCTAACCTGACTTTTTAGCAATTTTTTTTTTTTATTCTTCTGCCAGGCAGAAGATTAAGCCTGATTGCCCAAACCCTCATGCAGTGTACTCAGTTCTTAATTGGTGTGTATTGTTACAGCCCCAGAATAGCAATTATTTATTTCATTTTGAGTAAATTAAGTCATAAATTAGCACATAAAATATTGTAAATTTAGTGCTAACGTATACATATTTATGAAAAATATCCCTGGTTTCGTTGTGGCTAACTGGTGGTGAAGCAAATAGATGAACCAGAAAATCTCAGAAGACCCCTCAGAAAAGCGGGAAACTTCTGGATGTCTTGACCTTAGTGATTTCAATTAGAATGTGCTTCACTGACTTCTTGAATCATAAGTGGGCGCACTCGCTAATTACACAATCAGTGAGTAGCTGCTATGGAATCCTAAATCTAGCAGACAAATGTGGAATAATAGAGGCATTTACATAATTATGAGGTATGACTATATTTAGCAACAATATATAGAGACCAGATCCTTTAGTATTGTTTGAGAGGACATATAAAGCCCTGTGAGAAGAAGATGAGTCAGGAGTTACCAACATACCACATGCTCCAAGTATTAGTGAGTTTCCTTAACAATCTTGGTCCCAATTATTGGTCGAGGTTCCAAAGCATAGTGAATCCAGTTGTTCCAAGTTAGTGACAGTGACAGTAAACACTTTCTTCCATAGTGGCATTTAAAGTTTGTCACAGCTTCCAACCGTGTTCGTTCGTCCGATTGTGTACCGTGTTCGGTTTCCGTAATTTGTGGCCTCTGAGTTATCAAGGATAAACAAGCTACAACACTTTTGGACTTTAATATTTAGCGACCTTCGAGCTTCGGGAGTCATTAGAGCTGGGTTTTCTTTCTTCATGTCAGGACAAGTCGTTCCGTGACCAACGTCCCAATACTGGAATAGTTAGTTTTACGCGTGGAATATTGCCGGACTCTTTGGGCAATTCGGCAATCTAATTTTAATCTCGCTGCAGCCCGCTTCGCGGCAACACACAGAGGTTCGTACTGTTTTCTGTTCATTAGTTAACAACTTGAAAATAATAGATTGATCTTTGATTATTGATACCTAATCAATGTTTGAATGAGATTGATTAACACACAATTAAAATAAATACTTTGTTTTAATTTTGTATCAGTTCACAGTGTAATTGTCGTATTATGGATTTGAAAATCCGTAGTTTGCGGGTGAGGGTGGTTTTGGGCCTTGTCAAGGTGACGTAACAAAATGGGGTCTCGTCGTCCGGGAATACACTGTAAAAAATAGGTAAAAAAAGATTTGAACAAATTTTGATTGTGTGGTTCACTTTGAGAATATGGTGCTGTATATTGTTATTTGGTGACAGAAGTGTTCATACACGATGGCTTTTCACGCAGAGAGTTTAAAAGAGTTACGTGGAGAAATTTGATGTCTCAAAAAGCCGACTTATGGGATTTGGCAGTATTATGTAATGGAAGTTAGGCATTCCATTAGGAAAACAGTTAATTAAAAAATCAGTTATAACCCCTCTGTGGAAGATATTGTTGGATTGAAAGGGTTTTTGGAAAATTAGGGAAATTCAGGATGGGTCAGATAGTGCTTTGAAATGAAACAGTTGAATGCAAATGCAAATAGAGAAGGACAATTGCCTTAGAACAGCAAAAGTTAGCACGGAAGAAAAAGAAAGAAAATATAATTTGGCTTTAGAAGAGCAAAAGTTTAGCACAGGAAGAAAGAAATACAAGAATAGGTTAGCAATGAAAGAGAAAAGAAAGGAAGACAAATACAACACAGAGGACAAACTTGTAATTCTAAAGGCACTAAAAACATCAGTAACTAGATGCCAAATTACAAAGGGAACAAAAGAGAAAGATGACAGATTTTAAAAAGACATAAAGAAAAGAAGATAGGTTACAAATGGAGGAAAGAATTAAGTTGGTGCAGAATTGAAGCAACACAAATTAGAACAAGAAAGTTAGAAAGTGCACATCAAGCTCTCACACTCAGGTTGTTGATGCACAAGGAACATCAAATTGGTTCCAACATTAGGGAAACAAAGTTTGAACAAGTATTTTTTTGCACTTCGAGAAGATTGCCGAAAGCATGAAGTGCAGGCCTAAAGATCCATGACAACCTGGCTTCAGACTGTGTTTATGGGAAGCTAGAGAGATCTACTCGTCGCTATCAATTGATCAGTGCAGTGATATGAGAGTAAAGCAGTCTATTCTAAGGCCTTGAAATTTTGCCTGAGGCGTTCATAGGCAACATTTCGGAGTGCGAGAAAACTTGCAGATCAAACTCATGTTCGAGTTTGCTAGAGTTTCATGAACAAATGTTGATAGGAATGGCTCACTTCTAAGGAAGATGAAACAATACTTCAAAATCAACTAGGCAGTTGGTTTTAATTTAGCAATTCCAACAGTGCATTCATGCCGACATCAAAACTCATTTGGATGAACGCGATATCAAAGATTGGAAAAATGCAGCAAAAAGTAGCAGATGAGTATACGCCCTCACACATAGTTGAGTTCCAGCAATTACGGGTGGGGCCTAGAAGTCAAGTCAGAATTACAATGAGTTTTAAAATTCAAATGGCCCTTAAAAAGTAGCATCATTCCAAAGTCCTGGACTATAGAAGGAAACAGTCAGTCAGGTTCTCCAGTCAGGGGAATAAGGGTCCTTCTAGTACCAAAAATCAAGTCAGGGGATGGTTTAAAGTCAGATATAACTTGCAAATATTCTGCAAGGAATTCCAGGTCTGTTATGGCATGCTGTTGGAAGTTGATGGAAAAGCAGATGGCCATGAAGCAGAAGTCTGCTCCCACAGTTGGCTTGTCCTTAGACCACAGTTTAGTTCCCCAGCTATTAAACAGAAAGATGTTGAGTCGGAGAAATTTAGGGAAGACTTTGAACCATTTGTTTTAGAGGCGTTCATGTCGCTTGATGGTGACAAGTTTGATCAAGCCTATAAAGATCATGCGTACCTGGTTGTGCCCAGTTGAAATTTGGAGGGGTCATTGCCCTTTAATGAAGTCAGGTCAACGGGTGAGAATGCTTTGATCCAAGGTAGAGGCATGGATATTATTAGAGTGTCCTCTTCACAAGGTGAACTTGAAGTCTGGATTTGGTCCTCAGGTACAAGTCACGTATGGTAAGCCTGGGGGAAAAAAAACTTTTCCAGTAAAGTGTTCTGTATTAGGAATGATTTGGGCAGCGGGAAAGTAAATCCCGAACCAATTGTTACCCACAATACCTGCACAGAAATAATAGTGAGGTCAGAATGTACAGTTTATCCTGCCGGTGCAGTTACTAGGAGTACGGCTAGGAAAGCCATGCTTGGAAGGCAAATATGATATAGGAAGGAGGAAGACCTTGGCCCAAATTTAGATTTAGAGGACAAACGTTCATACAAAATTAAAGATGAACCATGTCCACTTCCCTCTTCAGGGGGGATAGGTTCTCCAAAACAAAGTCACCGCCCCTGAGCAAGTGCATATGGGATATGATGCTGATCCCTTGATCCCTAACAAGTTTAGTTCTTTAAAAATTGAGATGATCCTGCACTCAAGAATCATAGTCAAAGGGCAGTACCCTGCAGGAGTCGGAGGATGTTCCTTGTGTGTTTACAAACACAATGGTGTGCTGATTAGGAATGAGGCCACCTGATGCTCCGTCCGGCAAATTATGAGTGGAAAGTTGTTCTTCAGGTAGTTGTTCCAAAAAAGGTTTAATCATAAGGGGGGTCATCAGCATTGCCCATGATAGTCCCCTATGGCAGGACATGAGGAGTCCGAGACACATGATAGGATTTGAAAAACCACTTTTGGGGGCCTACACTTCGTAAGGAGTTTCTGAATACTGTAAATCTTGCCATACTTGTCAAGTTTGGCAAGCCCTAATCAGAAAACCCGCCCGCGCCTCTGAAACCGATAAACCGCGGGCATTCGGAGAGCCGTTTATTGGGTCGTAGTTGACTGTGTAGGACTTCTCTCTAGGACTAAGTCAGTTATCATACCTGCCTTACTTATGTGTGGCATCTACTAACCCCAGTTTCCTTGAAGCCATACCCTTAAGGAATATTACGGCTAAAACTGTAGTGAGGCCTTTGACCGAAGTTTTTTTCACTTGTAGGCTACCTATCAATTCAAGTCAGATACCGGGGTCAAATTTTACATCTTGGCCTATTTCAGCAAAGTGATGTATGAGTTAGGATAGAACAGTATTCCAGTGGCTTACGCATCCGGTCTCAAAGGAGCCTGGAAGATTCCTCCACCAACCGCTAAAGAAATGATTTAGGACTTACTGTTTTGAATTTGAGAAGGACTGGGATGAGGGAGTTCACTTGTTAATTGTTTGCTCAAGGAAGCAGTTCAAGAACCTAGGTTTCAGGTCCCTTTGAGTAGTTTTTGGGCGTACAGGTCGCGGCCCTTTGAAACTCCTAAAGGAGTAGTGGCTGAATGAATGAACTGACCCCAACCTTTTGGACTATGTTTCCAAAATTAAGTATAGGCTCAATAGGGCCCAAATGAAATTGCCAGGAGAATTTGAGCAAGCCCATACCAAAATGAAGAGTGGTATGACAGAATGCCAAGAGTAGGGTCTTAGGCCAGGAGACCAAGTGTTAGTCTCGTTTCCAATCCCTGGACATCCACTGCAGCCAGTACCATGGTCCCTATACAGTAGATTCAAAGGTAATGAAGTTGACTACATATCCAAACGCCAGAAGGCGTAAGAGAGGCAATTGTGCCTGTAAATATGTGAAATAGTATGTCAGGTAGAAATGAATGATGGCAGTGCAAAACCAGTGGGCTCTGTAAGTCATACTGAGGAAAATAAACATGAGACAATCAGAATCGAATGTGTTCATCAAATCAAACAATGATGACAAGCAGCATGCTATCAACAAATTGGCAAAATTCAGGTGCTCCAAGATTGGATTCATCAACTTCCTCATCTTTCAAAAATCACCAGTGTGAACTCAAGCAGTTGATTCATGAATTGAGGATATTTTTCCTGATGTCCCTAGTAGAACCACTGCTGCTTCACCATGATGTTGATTGGGTGATTGTGGCACCATACAAAACAGCACCCTTAAAGAGTAAATCCTATGAAGAAAGAACAGCTCAACAAAGAGATAGAGTAAATGTTGGAAACCCAATACTTGACAGCAGCAAAGTGAATGGAGTTTCCCCATGTATTTTGGTTCAAAACCTGATGGTTTCCCTTAGGTTTGTGACAGATTTCAGAAGGGTAAATCAATGTTCAAAGACTGATTCATGTCCACTACTCGTATTGATGATTCTTGACAAAATTTGCATTCAAAGTACGTAGCAAGTTTGACCTTTTGAAGTGGTATTGGGCCGGTTCCCCTACTGGTCCGTGTAGCGAAAGAAAATTCGGCATTTTGCACGCCGGATGGGCCTTTTTTCAGTATCGGGTATGCCATTCGGAATGAAACGCACCGGCACTTCCAAAGAATGGTTAAATCATAATAGTTGCTGACATGAAGGCTGTGAAAGCGTATGTTTTGATGATTTGATTGTGTACAGTCATCCTTGGGACAACACATTGGGGGGCAGCTCCATCCTTGTTTCAGAAGTCGTCTGAAAACAAATTGACATTCAATTTAGTCAAGAGTGAAGTTTTGCCATGCAAATGTCAATATTAAGGCCATGTATTAGAGCAAGGCAGGTTCAAGCCTGTCAGGCTACGTTGAAAGCAATTTGAGAAGTTTCCCCCCACACCTAGTACAGGAAACACTTCAGAGATTCTTAGGTATGGCTGTATATTACAGGAAGTTTTTGGGGGGGGGGGGCCAAACTTTTCGGATATTGCCAGTCCTTTGACAAATATGCTAGCCAAAATGCAAATTGGGTGTTTGTCGCAGGACGTGAAATTAGTTTCCAAAAAATCAACAAAAGCATACTGATTAGTGAACCATTTTTCTGATTGCACCAGACTTTCAGAACATTCAGTTGGGCCATAGATGCCAGTGACATGGGTTGGTGGAGTTCTTATGCAAGAAGGAGAATACGGAATAGAACACCCTATTTCGTATTTTCTCCAAGAAGTTTAAAACAAACCAAAGAAATTACTTTCCACTATTGAGAAGGGGTGTCTTGCTCTGATTTTGGCTTAGGGGCAGTTTGGAATGTATATTTGGGCACCACAGTGCACCAGTGCTTGTTTTCACAGATCACAACCCCCTCACCTTTCATCCCACGGATTAACAACAAGAATCATAGGTTTAGTGAGTGGAGTTGACCTCGCAAAGAGTACAAACCTAGACATCAGACCATCAAAGGCCAAGATAAATGTGAGGCTGATGCCCTTATCCCAATAATTGTGTAGTTTAATCAGAAACATAAAGCTTTTAAAAGGGGAAGGGGTGTGAAACATTGTAAAAGTTATGTATATAAGTTTCAAAATATTAAGAGCTTAAATGGTACGAAAGTTTTGCGCTTTTCATCAAACTTTCTTTCTTTAAGGGTGAGGGTGTTCCAGGCCCCAAGAATTAGCAATGATTTATGTCATTTTGATAGATTAAGTCATAATTAGCACATAAAATATTGTAAATTAAGTCTCAGAGTACATGATCTAAAAATATACCCTGGTTCTTGTGCATAACTGGTGTGTGTAAAAAAAGCAATAGAAAGAACCAGAAGATCTCCAATAAAAAAGCTCAGAAATCGGGAAACTTCGGGAATGTCCGGACCTTAGTGATTTCATATAAAGGTGCTTCACTGAACTTCTCCCTGAATCATAGGTGGCGCACTGCTGCATAATTACATAGTCTTGAGTAGCTGCTATGATATCCCAAATCTAATGCAGTACATGTGGAATAAATAGGCATTCCAGAATTAAAAGAGGTAATGGACTCTATTTAGCACATGACTCATATAAGGAGGACCAGATCCTTCAGTTTGTTTGAGATGATATATAAAGCCCTGGTGAGAGAAGATGAGTCAGAGTTTAATACCATCGCATGCTCCAAGGTATTAGCAGAGTATTACAACATATTACTCCAAGTTATTAGCAAGAGTTTTCCAAGCATAGACAATCCAGTTTGTTTTGCCAAGTTAGTGACAAGTGACCGTAAACATTGTCCTTCCTTGTGGACATTGTCATAGTTGTAACAGCTCCAACAGTTTTCGTCCGCTTGTGTAGCGTTTTCGGTTCAGTATTTCGTGGCTTCTGAGTTATCCAAGGATAAACAAGCTACAAAACCTTTGGACTTTATATTTAGTGACCCGCGAGCTTCGGGATTCATTAGGCGCTGGTTTCTTCAGTCAGGACAGGAAGTCGTCCGTGGACACGGCCCGCTATTGGAAATAGTTGTTACTTTTACGCTGGATATTCGCCAGGACTCTTTTGCAAGTTCGGCATCGTATTTGTAATCTCGCTGCAGCCCGGGTCGCGCACACACCAGGTCGTAAGTTTAGTAGTTCATAGTTTACACTTTAATATAGATTTGATCTTTGATTATTGATAACTAAGCAAAATGTTTGAAATAGATGATTTAAACACAACAATTAAAACTAAATACTTTGTTTTAATATTTGTAACAGTTCCCATAGTGTTATTGTCCTAATTCTTCATAGGAGTTTGAATCCGTAGTTTTTGAGGTTGGTTTTGGCCTTGGTCAAGGTGACAGTAACAATAACATCCCATCCATGTTTACACTTCTCAGTGTTACTGTAGCATTGTACTGCCTGTTTTTATGTTCAAGAGTCTCAATTTCCCATGCATGGCCATGGTTCAGTGCTATACATACCCTACTTGGCACCCTCGTGATAGTGCCATTCCGGCGCTTGGATAAATGAGATAGTCCTAACCTAAGAGGTAGCTATGTAACATTTTTTCTGATTGGTTGGGTCAGGTTGCAAAATTTTGCTTGACCAATTAAACTGTAAGAATGATTCCTATAGCCAATTTATATCAAATAATAACTTTCATATGTTATAATATCCAATTGTGGTACAGAAATAAACATTGTTTGTTGTATCTTGTGAAAACCTGATAGCATGGAATAGTTCCTTAAGCAGAAAAGACTAATATTATGAATAGCATGGAACTATTTCATAAGTCAGAACTAATATTTCATGTGTGGTTAACAGGCGCATCTTTGGGGGTACAGCAATGTATGAAGATATACTACACAATAAGTGATTTGGCTTTGCACTGGAATAAGAAGTTCCCTTTAAAAAAAATGAAGTATGTTGAATCTGAAGTTGGTGTTCTGCAATGCATTTCTACTTCTACTTTCCTACTTCAAAATAGTACCAGATGTGTTATCAGAAAAAGTAACATGAAACTGAATGTCTTTTGTTTCAATACAATACAGGTTGATCATTACTTATTGATGCCCTTGCATAGTATTCATCTACAATATAAATTGGGTTACAAAACTCAATTTGTTTTTTTCATTTACTAAATTGGTGCAACTAATGGCAGAAGATTGGTCCTTTTTAAGGACTCATCTTGTCATCTTGGAATTGGGCTCTACAGAAAATACAGAGTAGGTATGAGATTAGCGCATCGTACACTGGAGGGGGGATACTATATCTAGAAACCCGATACAACACTAGTTACACAAGATCATTGCTGATACTTGCCCGCATTTCTTACCATAGTATATCACACAATTGGAAGACAAAACACGCATCGCATCGAGAACAATAGGAACACCGACACAGCTCCAACAGAAAAGACCTAAAGCCTCCAGTTAATTTTGATTGGCATCTCCCAATTGGTGATGTGCTGAGAGAAATGATTGCCATTGTGCGTGACTGGCTAGATAATATGTTCCTTTTCGGCCCTTGAATACCTTGGTGGAAATTTTCTCATCTTCACAGTCTAGCTCAGGAAAGTTCCAATGTTCCGCTTGGTTTTGAGGCACTAATGAATTGACGGCAAACTTTCAATTTCAGTTTTCCCGCCCATAAAAACAATGTACATCACAGCTTTGTTTTTTTATTTACTTCAAAAGTTGGGTGGGGTGAAATTTCCATTCTTGCCTTGCTTTGATGCTAGAAAAAAAACTTGGAGTACTTGTTTGGACACCTAAGGTTATTTTTGGGGCTTGAAGTACTTTAGGTGGTAGTTGGACATCAATTTGGTGATTGTGATTTTGTTAAATGACAACTGTGAGTTTGTGAATACCCTATTCTTTCACGAGTTGGAAGCTCAAGGTGGTGGAGGAAGGCAGTGACTGATATTGGTGTCATTCCGCTTGGTTTTGTGATCAAGCCGCTCCCCTACATAAAACCTTACTTTGTGGCAGTGCAGGGATCCCCAACTAATCCATTGCACAATAATCAAGAAGGGTCCTACTAACTCAGTTAGCCTTATAACAAAGTTTGATTTTAGATAGTGCTGATACCTAAATCCTTCTCAGGCAGCCTAGCATAGCTGCCACTTGCTAATTAGTCTCAATAGTTTAAAAAAGAACAAGTTTGATATTTTGTGGCTTTCACCAATTTGAGAAGATGGACGGAGAGCAGAGTGTCTCGCTGTATTTAAAAAATGGATGACTTGCCGTTTTCTAGTTTAAAGGCTGTTTGCAAGGCTGCTCCTACTTTAAGGTCTTTTCTTCATGTCTTCTGATAGCTTACACTCAAGATGTTTATTTTTTTTTTTGTGGTTAGTAACAAATCGTTGGCACAAAGGCTCACTTTATTTGATAACAACCCTTCAACAATATTATTTCACAAAACCCTTTCAACAATATTAATTTGGTAATAAACCTTAAGAGAGGGGTCCCAGATCTGTGGCCTCTTGGTACAAACAAACACCAGATATATATCAACAAGTGCGGAGATCCTTAGAGTAGGCTAACCGTTTACTTCACTGAATATCCATTTATGAAGAGAACCATGTATACCAATGCGAGAAGTTTAAAAAGCACCTCTCTCTAGAGACAACAACCATAATTGAAAGCCTTGGCAGTCTAGCACAATGGCCTAAATTGGATCCCGCTGTTGAACTTGTTAATGGCGATAAGGAGTTGGGTTCGCAGGACCTTCATGACCTGAACAACGCTCTTAAATTAACTTAACCCCAACCCGTCCAGAATCAATGAGAATGCAATAAACCCGCAATACCGTTTGGAATCGATCTCATTCCATCTCGACTTTAACAACAACTAGTTGCTGCTTTCGTGAAAATGACTCTCAATTGCAAAAGCCGCACCTTTGCACTCTGACCAAATTTCCCCGCCGAGGGAAATGATTCATTGCATCTCCGGACAGTTTCCTTCCCCTCATGAGATGAATAATCACATTACATCTCGACCTTTTGCCACGAGGTGAATATATTTCTCCATTGATCTCGCCGCTAACCAGCCATCTTTACTCCCTATTAAACGCCTAACCCGTCCTGAAGGCCATGAGAGTCAATTAACCCGTCAAACGGTTTCGCAAATTGATTCTCTTTGCCTCTCGGACTTTAACAATATTTGCGTACGCGAAAATGACTCTCATTGCACCTCGACCGTTTCCCCGCATGAGGTGAATGATTCTCATTTCATCTCGGACTATATTCGGGAAACCCCGGTGACAGTGTTAGGGTTAATCACTGGGCATTCCATTTGGAGATATGACATAAATGAAGATGTTTCAAGGATATTCATGGCACACTAATGTCAGCAATACCGATTATTCTACTTCCATTGAAGATGCAGATACCACAGTAGCAATTAGGCTCCCATATTTCAGATGAAAGGAGGATCACTATGGTACAATATGCTCATCCACCAAGGACCACAGTTCCAGTGGTTTTACTTGACCTACATTGACATGAACTGACCATGCGTGTTCTGGGGATCAAATCTCATACCTAAAACACCAGGGGGTGTATTTTTCTAATACACTGGGGAATGTAGCGCTGAACTGTGCCAAGGAAATTGAGATTTTAACTACATAGTGAATACAGCCCAGTGCTGGTGCTTCTGATCGGCTCCATATTTTTCCGTAAATTTGAGATACCAGCTATACCCTATCTTCAAATTGGGGATTCGTAGTATTTTGTTTATATGGTATTTCAAGCTTGTTCTCAGTGTATGGCGTAATAAACACCGAGGGGAAAACACACACTTGGCCACATTCAATGACCTTATTTCTAGAGAGATGCTTTAACAATTATTGAAGCATTAGATATTATAAGGTTTTTTGAACGTTCAATGGTTGTTCAATGCATTACTAGGGAACCGCATTGGAATGGTAAATATATATATCCCCTAACAGGCTTTATATCACAAAATACCACTGTGTGATTCTGTGGTAACTTTGTAGTAGTTACAAGCGACCCACATTCAAATGTGGTAATTTGTGGTATACGGCAGCGTTGAGATGGAAGCTGTGATGTAATGAAGTATACACTATGAGCTAGTAAAATCTCAATTCCCTTGGCACAGTTCAGTAGCTTTCATTCACCAATGTATTTAGAAAATACACCCCCTGGTTTTTAGGTATGATATATGATACCCAGATCACACAAGGTCAGTTCATGTCAATGTATGTACAAGTACAACCCACTGAACTGTGTCCTTAGTGGATGAGTATATTGTAACTCATAGTGATATGGTAAGTGCTCACAAAATATGGCCTGCCATGTTGGGGAAGTACTCTAGAAGGAATAAGCACACCACCTGGGAGTTATTTTAGCGCTTGCTCTGCAGAACTCAGAAATCAAATCAAACCAGGACTCAGTCAATTACATATTAACATTTTATGCAATATGTGAATGAGAAAATGCAATACACGGTAATTTACTGCTAGACTATTATCGTATCAGTAAAAGATAACACTCTCATATATCAATATTTACACTTTTTTGCCAAACAAAATGGAATGAAAAATTATCTTTTACACTGAAATCGTACAATCATGCAAATAGATTATCATGTAGTAATATTTAAAATAGAGAAATTCTATTATTCACAGACTTTTACATTAAGAATAAGGAAGAAGACTGGGGAAAATTTCAATAACTCAACTCTTACCCCAACCAGAAGTCATAACATAGCATCTAACATTAACAGTTCAAATCATCCAATCACACGTCTTTATAAACACTACAGAAATAATCTCTTCTAATATTATTTGGTGGTGATTCCGATGCACATATATTTTAATTCCATAACAATGTAAATAATTAGTAATAACCTTGCATTTCAAAACATTTGCCCTCATCTTGCACAGTTCTTCGGTCAGGTATTTGAGGATAATTACAACATTCACCACATCCGCATGCTTGTGGTTCACCGATACTTCAAAAACGAACACAAATGATATATTGTACATGTATTAATAATTTGTTGAATACAATAATTCATTTAGTGGCAATGAGTGAATTAAACTTGATGAAAGTTATGAACAGTAGAGGGTTATATCCAATAAGTCTACAAAATGACCCAACTAAAGAACAAAGCGTGTAAACTTTGTGCCAACATGTTTGTAGAATTATTAACAGATATTTCCATCAAAGACAAGCTTTAGTGAAAACAATGCTGAGATTTTGCCTCAACCCCTCACCAACCTGCTGTTCAAGTAATTCATCTGACATAAACATAGAAAATACCTTTACTTTTAAAAGCTAACTTAACCCAACATTACAAACAAAATTTTACCAACAATATTAAGAAAAATACTTGGTATTTATTCCTTATTTAGATCTAACATATTCCATTACTTTAATAATTACCTCAAAGTGAAGCAAAATAGTATAACAAATACAACTAATGCAGATTACAATGTTTGTTATTAAACTTTTATATCTAAAATTTTAATTCTTTTGTCAAAAATGTGTATCAAGCACACCGACATGTGGAACTGACTGTCAATTTAAATAACAAAGACAGTATATGTTGGACTCTGATAAACAGTTGCATAACCTCATAGGGGCATGTGTCAATTGTAGTGAACGCATAAAAAAGGCAGGAGCTATCCAACAGATACTATGACAGCTAGGTGCCCCTGAGTGTTCCTCATCAGATGATTCATAACACATACCTACTAATAAGTGTGAAAAATACATATTAACCATTTTAATGCATAATGGTAGTTTTAATAGTTAGTCACCTCTTTCAACACCCTAGTAAGAAGTGAAATACCTCCTCTCTCGCCAGTTGTCTGCACCCAACACACATGTACATGCACACAAACACTTGTATATACATACACACACTCCTGCATGCACATAGAAACACACAATCACACAAAACTAGGTCTGCAAGTACATATGTGATGCGATCAAGCAAAATGACTCTGAAGTCGGTCAGATTCGTTTTTTACTTTTCTGTGTAACTGTATGCACCATTTAAAAAGCTACATTTTGCTGAAACCCCCATTGAAATCGACCAATTAATTCCAAAGTTGAAGGGTAGCAAAAACAATAGGAAAAAAAATGCATCTCCTTTGTTTAGCTATATCTCAGAATCAATATTTGCAACTTCCGACTCATTTTGCTTGATCACATCACATATACAAAACTGCCAATATATCCACACACACACATACAGACAGACATGCATGCATATACATACACTCACACACACACACACACACACAAACAGGTGTGCAATTTTTTGCTCGATATGCCACATTAGTTAATTTACTGCATTCTGATAACATTAAAGAGTAACTCTATAACAGGCCAAAAGTGCATTGCACACGGTATAGAATACTTTCTCGAAATGTATGGATATGGCATAAAAGTTACTCTTTCAAGGATAAGCAATTCCGTTTATGCATTTGAAGCGTTTCTGTAAATCCTCACAAACCCTTCTCAGCAAAGCATTAAAAACGTGACAAAATTAAACAACAAATGTACAGTCCAGAACCAATGACATAAATAAGAACTGCATTCAAGTACATGGTAAAACATATTACTCTATCCGAGACATATGTTCCCCCCCCCCCATTTGGTTGGGCAGTGCCAATGCTAAAAATGGAGTGTATAAAGTGTAGATCCCCATGCTTAATCCTTAAGCTGATAAGCTTTTACTCCATGATGGGGCCACTGGACCTGACCTGCAAATCAAACTTCTTAAGTGCTTTTCATTGCTACGCCCTACACGTCAACAGGGAGGCAGTGCCTTACTTTTGGACATGGAATGGGAACATATCACCACAAACTGTTATAGTGTGTGAAAATCCAGGTTGGGTGGATTGTTTTTTACTGAAACATTTCATACACTCCGGAAGCAGTATCTTTCAAAATGACCTTTAGAAATTCAGGGATTTTTTACAAGAGTGAAGCAGTACTTTGTCAATATTACTTGATTGTTAGGAGAAGCCACCCAACACACTTAAACCAGGGTGTCCAACCTGCGGCCCGCGGGCCATTTGCGGCCCACTAAGAGCTCGCATGCGGCGCTAGGACTTCCCATAAAAAATAAAATGCATATTAAAGATGTGATATATGATTTAAAAATAATGTCATTTGAGTTTAGTTCATTCCCTCAATCTGAAACCACACTTTTCTAAACTTGTTTTGAAAATTAGTCCCATTTCATCAATCTAAAACCAAACTTTTTCCTAATTTTGTGGAAAATTGTCCAATTTCCTTAACTGATCCAAACTTTTTCAAAATTTGCTATAAAAAGTCAACATTCTTGGAAAAAGAAACTATGTTAAATGTGCTCCAACAATATGCATCTCGGTGTAGCTATGGTCCCACTTTTCAGCAAAACTTGGTTTGAAAATGTGTCCTACTTCCAGATTCTCGTTGGACGTCATACAACCAAACTGAGACCCTCATTACTGGCTTGCGGCCCGCAATAGTTGTGGATCCAACCAATGCGGCCCCTGCGTCCAAAAAGGTGCCTTTAAACTACCAAAGTGCATTTTTGGCAGAAATATAAAAATCTAAAGTGGGTGTCAACAAGACCGGGAATTTGGATGTTTGTTGGCCCCCATACTTAAGCTCGCACTATTCTATAAATAATAGGATTGTGAAACATTCATTATCAGTGCAATGAACTTATTTGTTTTTAAATTTTCATTTTGTCTTCACTAATGGATAATAGCATGTCGTAACACCGCAATAAATCAGTCATTTCAGTTTTACAGTAGAATCAACTGATCTTTGCCTTTGAAAACAATATCTGTTTGGAAAGTGCAAGCTACAGTTAAGCACTAATGTTAAGTCATCAAGTTATGCAAGAGGTAGCCATCAGCTACAATATTCCCAGGACCAAGTCTATGACCTAATATCCAAGGTGCACTATAGATGACCATGGTGTATTTTGAGTATCATACTCAACAAAGTCGGTATCTCAGTACTCACATGTATCATGTCAGTCATAGAACTTTGCCTTGAAATTGAGACGGTGCTGGCGATTTCTTCTCTCCATGGAAACATGCCAGTAATCTGTGCAAGATATAAATTAGTCCTACTAGTGTAATACATACTTTTATACAAGAACAATAAATACGCAAGTCAGTTTCTCTGTGTATATTTTTGCCTTGGATATTGAACATTTATCTCATGTAGGGACCTAGTTTGGGTACCTGTGTAAGATTTAAAACTAATGACTACTTCGCCATCATCTCTGATTTTGCTGCTTCTCAATGTAGGGATAGGGATCCAGTTTGAAGATCCTTCATCAGATTTAAACTAATAAACTAATTGTATGCATTTTGCCTATCATCAATGATTTTGCTGCAGAATTCAAACCAGGTTGGAAATTCCTACTGATCATAGACAAATTTACTGGCATTAGTTTTAATACCTCAAGTGAATGATCCCTGTCCCTAGATCATGCTGAATATATCATTTTGTTCATGCACTTTCAGGACTGCTCAGCATTGACTGGGGAGTGAGAATTATGATAGGCTTTAATATAGTGCATTCAGCTACCATGGGCTGAGTGACATCAACACACTTTAAACGCATGAGTCTGTTTACGTTCACAATTTCCTCAAAGATAGCGATTTAATGTGCCACGACCCACTGAATGACTAAAGGAATAAAAAGCATTATTATAGAGTATGTGCGCGATGGACACAGTAGCGCTTAGCACGGTCAGAACATTTATAAATATACATTATGGAGGTGTGCTAACTAATTTTGGCTGTGATTGTGTTGTTCCAAAACTATGTACTATAATAAAATTCATCCCACGGGGGGTCTTAATGGAATAGTTAACACTGCTGGATACCAGGCACATAACTGCACATTGGACATTGAGACTGTTGAGGGATTAACAAAGAGTGTATACATAGAGTGGTGTATATACATACAATATCATATGAAATTGTATCAAGATGTTTAGAGTAAAGGGTATATTTTGTCTATATACAATCAATCAATTTTGGTATAAAACTGCAGTAATAATAATACACTGTACAAGTACATACATTAGATCATTGTTTATAATCGATAACTGTACAAAACATTACTGCAATTTGCAATGTACTGAGTGCAACAGGCGTGGTTATCCTAATCAATAACCAATTTCCCTTCAATCATCAATAGCCAATATATTAATTACAATATATATAAAACAGGGATGCACAAAAAGGTTATATATGAGAATGGCATTTTAAAAAGCACCTTTAATTCAAAAGCAAGCGTGATGTACGTATAAAAACTTCACAGCTGTTCTACCTTTATCAAAGACGTACAAGGACCCTACCCCTCTAGTTATACATCAACCAGTTATATGCTACTATACTAAATGCTATGTTCTTGTCTCCTTGATAAAAAGGTTTGATGTGGCCAAATATGTTATCAACTGGGGATTTAATTGCAGGTTCTATTGAATGCCTACTGGTAGTTGGTTAAGGGAGTCAACCATACCTGTAAATTGCATTTTAAAGGAGTCTGTTGATGTTTGCAGGTCTGTTACATGAAATTATGGTAATGTCCTACAGGTGGGGGGGGGGTGTCAAAACTTAGTGGACAAAATCCCCTTAATATAATCTGGCAAACACACCCCACCGAATTTTGCATGGTTATTAAGTGGATCTTGTCCACAGCTTTACTTAACCCCACATCTACCAAATTACTTGTTCTTGAAAATTGACATATTTTGACTCCTTAAAAGGCTTTTAACTTGCATTTATCATTGGCTGTCAAAAACACATGTTTTATATCCCCTTTATCTTGGTATAAGCCCATACTAGAGTGACACATGTGGTCCAGTGGATAAAGCGCTCACCCAGCACGCCAAAGGTTGTGGGTTCGAGCCCCGCTGAGGCCAATGTGTTTCACCCTTGAGTAAAGCGCCTTACCTCAATTACTCCTCTCTACCCAGGTGTATAAATGGGTACTGGCATTATTCAATGTTGGGAAGGTAACAGACTCGCTGTAGAGGATGTGTAGTAATCCCCTTACAACAACATTATATGGTGGAGTCTGGCACAATCGCTTCGTAAGAGAGATAAGCACTCCGTTTCTGTATATACAGGTCGGTCCCCTCTACCTTTACCTGCTAGAGTGGCACCCCCTGAAGCTAATGTCATCTACTATTAAAATGTAAATAATATGCATGCACTATATCAACACATTTAGGTACACGTGTTGATACCTTGTTAGTTGTTTAATACTGTGATAACGCATCAGAAAAATATATACTTAGGCTGAATAAAGACACCAAAACGACCAATGAGATGTCCCTGCAGTGGTTACCTAGTGCATTCATGTTGTTAGTGTCGCCTGAGGTTTTGAGTTAAGTGATATACAAGTGACACTATATCTCCCATTTCAAATGACAGTATTTCAAATGGAAAAAAAACCCTATATGCTATACTATTTGGAATTTTTACTCCCTCTGCAGATGACTTAACCAGTCTCCTGCAGATTGGGCATGTATTTCAAATGTAGTTACCCAACAAGCTATTCCACTTGCAATCTATACTCCCTCTGTTGAAGACTTTACCCAAATCCTCCACAGAGGGGGTAAGTTTTCTAAATGAAGGTATCCATGGACTACTAGTATTCCATTTGGAATCTATACATCTACATTGAAGACAATGTAGTCTTCCACAAAGGGGCATGAATTTCAAATGTAGTATGTAGTTACCCAATAAGCTATTTCATTTAAAATCCACAGTTTCCCTGTTGTAGACTTTACCTAAATTTACACAGGGGTGGTGCAAATTGTAAATGGAACAGCCTTTGTTCAAAGAATGGCTTGCAGGGAGGGCATACCGTGCTTACTCTACAACTATGTCAGATAAGTATTTTGTACTTTACCTAGAGATAGGCAACATGCAAGCAACACTAACACTCAGCCGTTTCTTCTAGCAAAGGTGTATACAGGGGTGGGGTGCATGTTATAGAAACTGACTGTGTTTGACATTATATATATTGGCGTACACAAACCTGAATAAGGTCAAGGTTATCTTAAGGTCATCTCAAGGTCATTGAAAGTTTATTAGAAAATGTAAGGTATATTACTTAGACTAAGGTTAGGATGGTTTCTGAGATAATACATGACAAGTTTAAACAGTACTGACTTTGTATTTTCTTGTTCTTGCATTTGATAAAGGTTTTGTTTCAAGCAAATTGAAACTGAAAACCTCTTTTTTCAGGTGAACAGCTTTGACATATCCAGTTATGTTGCCCACCAACATTTTCAACATGAGAAAGGCTATTAGTGTTCAATTTAATATTGAAGTCTGACTGACTTTCAAAGCATTAAATTATCTACCTATCAGCTAAATGACCTTCAAAAGTTTTAACAAACAAATTTCAAAACAGATTCAAAATTGTAACATTTTTGAAAAAAAGAATATAAAGTTCGTCAATAAAATAATGGTTTAAACCAACACATTTCACCTCGTTTTATTCATTTGTTTTGCTTTTTGATATTCAAAAAAAAGGGGATTATATCTTGCAGAACAAAGAGTATGTTATACAATCAAGCATTTAAAGTAATTCAATCAAGAAAGTCAGCCCACACCAAATTCCATTTTTTTTTAAAGTTTCGTTTTTGAGATATATAATACACTGCATAATCTCTTTCCAGCACCTTGTACAAGAGTGTACCGTTGTTGATGTGTTATCAACCCATAGCTGATATGCAAATTAGCACATCACGCCCCCGGCACAGTGTTCACGGAAGTGTATTTAAATGGCATGTTTAATTAGATGCACTGTTCGTCACATTTGGAACTTTGAGTACGTGTAAGAGTACCAGATGCAAACTGCAAAGCAACAAATTTGCCAAAACTATCGTTTGCTTTAGATTTCTTAAAATGTTTTAAGAGGAAAGATTTCTGTCAAACTGGAAACATTTTAATATTATAGTGATAATAATTATGTTCCTCTATACATGATATCAGTAAGTTTTCATAAAGATTTCGTTGTTGAAAGGGATTAAAGCTGCCCTTGCAGGATAAAAATACACGGACGCATGGATGCATCGTTGATTTGTGATGAACCCCTCTATAACATGTTTGAATCCCTCATTTAGCATCATTGAATGGAGAGCATTATTCAGTGATTACACTATACAACAGTACTCTGGTGGAGTATCATTTAATGTCACACAGTGCTGTCACATGTTGCTGTTTTAACCAATCAGCTATCTAGTATGTATGTATTTATAAGTTATATAAATTTCCTAAATTACATGCTAGATTACTCCATCTAGGCATTGGTAGGACAGTATGTTTAATCGGAACTCGGCCCTAACTGGACACTTTAAGACTATCTCCTATGTCTATGAAAGTCTAAACGTAACTGCTGGCTTAACTACACAACAACTGAAACAATACATAACAAGTTTGGCAAATGACTTATCAAAAGTTTCATGAAAAGGCACTGAAGTTTAAATTTTTAAGTACTGAAAAACAAAAACACAGTGTTCACGTAAACAAACTTAGAACTATAGAGTGAGGTTTAAATCAACACTTTAGGACTTCTAAAATGTATAACAAAACTTTGGAATGTCCAGCAAATCAAAATCTTATTAATGTTTAGCATTGCAGGTTTTAACCTTGGCAAAACGAAAAGACAATTATTAAAATTTTACGCACTTTGAAGAGATGCCAAACTATACATAACTATTTTTTGCAAACATTTGTATACATCCGAAGATTGGGGATGGTAAGGCAGATTTGAAAGAGGTACATGAATGAAGACTCACATAGTCTTGTAAAATGATGCTAGAACAGGTCAACTCTGCATCTTTTAGGCCCAACTTTCAATCTTTATCAAGAATCCACTTTACAGAGTGTTTTTAATTAAAACGTTATTTACAAACATGAGGTAATCGTGAAGAGTTATACAATTCAATATAGAAGATTCACATATGTACATCGAAACACGGCACTTGCAAAACACAGGATGTGATACAGAAACTTTGGGTTGCGTTCCAAACAAAGAGTTTGTTTCTCAATGAATGGCTCTCAGAGGTATATACACGTCACTTCTACTTTTGCAACTGTAGTTGGAAGAATTACTTTTTACTCTATGGCGGCAGGCGACTATGCAGACGTCCCTTGCCGCTCTGAGATCAAGATGTTTCAAATTTGTTTGCAAAAATTTTGAAATGATGCAATTTTCATTACCATATTCAGAATCAACATGAAAGCACACTCAGTCCAAACAAGCCCAGTCTTAGGTTTTGTGTTATGTGTTATAACCTAAACAGAATCTACCATGGTAAAAAGGGGTTGACATTGCTTAGTAGAACCTGAACTTTAAGATGGCAAGACTTTATGCCAACACCGAAGTGGCCAGCAACACAGAATTATGTAGCTATCCTTGGTTTTACTGCATACCACATTAACATAACAGTCTCTCAAAATCGTATATATTTCATTCTTAGTATAGTAACGACTACTATTTTTTAACAAAATACCATCTTTTACGTTTTGAAACACAATTCTCTGTTTTGGTCCACTTTGAAAATATATAAAATTTTCGCACCAGTTTGTGTCAAATCCTGTTATGACTGGATGTCCCAAGGTTTCTGTTTAATCCTAGTTGTTTTCAATGTGTAACATTTGACAACTGTAAGCACATAATAAAGCCAAAACACACAAATAACACACACAACTAAAAGCTTCACACCTAAAAAAAGGGAGATAAGAATGAAGGGAGCAACTAAAACAATATATACATGTGCACACTTTTATTTATATGTATTTCAATATGTCAGAGCAAGTAATCCAAACTCTTAAGAACAATCCAATTTGGCAACAGGCAAGGGGAGATCCCAACAAAATATGTACAAACTTCAATACGAAAGTGCTATCACTTATAAGGGTAATGTACCTAGGCAATACTTAGGCAGAAATTTAACATTGTTACTAGTTAGGTGCCATAATAAATAGAACAGATTTCTTTTTTGGGGATGTGATTGGCAGTGACTATGCTGCTCGGTCGTGTAAAGTACATGCAATGCTTCTGTACTTTTGAGTTGTTTCAATACTACTGGGTATTGTAACAATATGCAGTACTATTGAAACAACACGCAGTAGTATTGAAACAACACGCAGTAGTATTGAAACAACACGCAGTAGTATTGAAACAACACGCAGTAGTATTGAAAGACGCAGTAGTATTGTGATCAATAGTATTCCAGAAGTTTAAACAGAATTTACAGATTATCAGAATTTCTACATGCCTTTTTCCTTATCTTTGATGTTTGGTTGACACCAGACATTATATGGGGAAAGCAATTCTAATCCTTAGTCCTGGATGTAACTTATCGAAATTTAAAGAAACACATGTTTAATTTACCGATGTGCTAAAGTCTGTTTATACTTCTGGATTATCTTAATACTGGTATGCATGTATCAATAGTATGTTTTTGTTCCAATACCATTTATATGTTGTCAATACCACTGTATTTTTTTCAATATATGTATGTACTGCACATACACAACTTCGTGTGATTCAATAATACTGTTCTGTATAAGATCGATTGATACTATTTACCAACGCTTTCCTGTACTTAGCACCAAAGAAAGTAAAGCCAAGGTTACACTTTACCCTACAGTGAATGCACAATAGAATTGTTTGACTTGCCAATCTTTATAAATAAAGCAGAACTGAAAATTTACATCTTAACTCTTTTGTATATAAGATTGTTCTAAATGTGTATAAAATATAAGCTAGGGTACATTGTGTTGAAGAACCATTCTTTGGTCATGTTTGTGACCAAAAACAGGCAAAGTTTTTGGCTTTCAACCCAACGATGCCCCTTTAATATGCAACCGATTTGTTTCCAATCGTGACATCACTAACAACTTTGAGTCCACACCCGACCCCAAAAAAACCCCCCAATGCTTCCATTCCTTTCCCCCCCCTCCACCCCGCTAGATTATTCTCCCGTGATGGGGGGGGGGACAAATAAAGTTCGGGTCACGTGTGTGGATGTTCTGAATGTCATACATGTAACAAACTTTACTGCTCCCCCAGGACAAAACAATTAAACCAGCAAGAATGGAACACCATCCCTGGTCCAGCTTGGACTCAACAATCACACATATAATTAAAGCAACCAAAGACGGGCCATTGTTTGACAAAACAGCACAGGGTTGAAAAGCAAAATTTTGCCCATTTTTCAGGTCACAAACGTGACCGAAGAATGGCCCTGAAAAGTTGGCAATTCCTTTCTTATGTCAAACCTACTTTAGCATGGCAGATAAAATAAAAGCTCAAACCCATACTTTTTAACCTCAACCAACTAATTATGTATGAAATCTACATGGAATATATTGGTGTGCCTTTTGCATCACATACTTGGAGCAAATGTAAGAAGGTTCTAACTACTTTCTAGACTATGAATTAAAAAAACTACGGTTGCCGCAGTGGCCACAACCTCCAATTTCAGTTTCAGACAGACAAATCGGGTGTTTGGGATATGCTTTATCACACAGTCCCGAATGCAAGGTGATCGTCACCCAACATTACATCAGGGACAATTTACTCACATGGTCCCAACGACCACTAAAGGACAATTGCTACTGGTCAGTATAGGTCACAGGTCTGTAAACCCTAGCATCCCGATTTGGCCTCTCTGCGATGAAACACATCTGAACCCGAATTGTCTACCTCTTGGTTTACCCACCTGGTTCGGCATGTTTTATGTCACTCAAACGTTTTTTTCGCAACACTTGCAACCTTTGAATTGGAATCCGATTACGAATTAGAATTCAATTAACTATCTTTAAATTGTCACTTTTTTTCTCTTTGGGATTTACTGTTGCCTCACTGAAAACATATATTATTGCACAAATGAATTTCAAAGGTAGAGATAAGCTGAAGATGAAGAAGGAAAGCAACAGAAAGGTTAAGCATTCAAATGCACCATACAAACAAAATAAAAATAATTAATTTGGAAATACATCAAAGCAAAAAGGCAGTGCACAAATCACCATACTGACAGTGTCACAATAAACTAATATGCAAGGCACAATCACAAGTTTAGAGCTCAAGCACAACAAAATGAATGGCAAACACCACGCAAATGTAAGACAATACACCATATTTGGGCACAAAAATTACTATTTTTGGTATCATAGTCCCATTTTGGCCGTTGAAAATATGCATCCAAATGCGTTGATACCAATACAAAATTTGAATCTGCTATAGAACTTCACATTTAAAGACAAAACCTCGATAGTACGATTTGTTTTCTCATCATAATTCATTTTCATATCATAAATTCATTTTCATATAATTTACAAAATACAAATGTAAGGATGAATCAATATGCCTCAGATTCATTTCTTTAAACATTTTCTATTCGTCATCATGCCACTTCTCATTTCCGTGTTTATTTAAGCCTCACTATTGATTCCTAACTACTAATCTGGGGTACTATGAGTGGCGTCTTTGAGTCCTTCAAAACGGTGAAATGTTATAACCAGAATGGAGTGGGATAAAAACATCAACTAACGCATCTCCTTGTAATGTGGACCTAGAATATAGACCCCCATGCTAACAATTGATCATGCAAGAATTGACTGATCAACACTCAAAACTTGGATATTTTAAATAATTAACCTGTAAGTATTGATAAGTCATAATCCAATAGCTTCATGGTACAGTGTTCCAATACGGACATCAAAGACTGCATTCAATTTAAGTTCTTTTTTCTACCAATCTCTCTCATAAAATGGGTCCAAAGGCCCACCAAGTATCGAAACCTAACTTGATTCATATAGAAATCCTATAGTAATCCAAATATGTTTCTGTGGAGAGCCCTTGTGAGTGGAGCTAATGGCATTAACACAAATTTCTCAGATGTTGCCAAACCCGCAACTTTGTAGCCCAATTGGGCAACCAAGAAAACCTTACCGAGATGCCTACAGTATTCGCCGCAATTTTTTGGGCAACATATTATATATAGGCTTCCACAAGACTTATGATGCCACCAGCAATTTTTTGGCAATTTGGGTGACTTTCTGACCTTCATTTATTCCCGTTATTTGGGTCTAATCATATTGGCCAATCTGATTCTGCTAAACGTCATCTCTGATTACCATAAAATAAAACAGAAAACAGACTAGTATTAATCTTCTGGCTCAGGGTAACAGTAGAGTTTTATGGATTACCAAGTTTGCTAGTTTGATTGGGAGAGATATGGACCACCTTTCTAAAAAAAACTTTAATGTGAATGCCGAAAGGGGAAAGACGTGCTATCCACCACAACTTGGAATTCCACTCACGAAGGGACTAACAGTTAACACCTCAACCTTATCACATTATCACCATATCACACAGCTACCATAATATCAACATATAATCATTAGTAATAAGGATGTTCAAAAATACCATTACGTTCCAGAATGTTAGAGAGTGCCGTGCAGTCCCTCATCCTAACCCCAACAAAGCAGTCCTCGGAGTGTTATCTTCAGAGTGACGAAGATTGCGAGTCTTCGCACAACCGCCACCTTGCATTGCGACTTAGGTGTTAGAATCATCTTGATCACCTCATTCATCTCTGTTTGTGTTTTTCAACCCCCTGACACTACCTGATTTTTGTACAAGAATTTGTTATTGGCCAATGACATCAGGCTGACTCTTTCATAACTATTGAAATGCAGCTTTCAACTATTACTCCCCCTCTCTTCACCTATTTCCCATTCTTAACCATATTTCTGATTGGCCCACATCAAAAAATTCCAGAGGTTTGCTCTGAACAATCGTTAAATCCGATCAGTTTTAATTGTGACTAATTGGCATGTGTGCTCATAGGATGTAATCATTCATTTGTCGAAGTGCAAGGCAAGCATTCATCATTGTCAAGTGTGCTGATTGATGGTGGTGGGTGGGGTGTAAGTTAATTTATCACCAGTTAAAATTAAAAGTTTTTCATTCTATGCAATGTTCGTTAGTGACAGTTTTCCTTCTGTTTCATACGGTGGTCCGACTCAGCTCTCGCATCCCAGCTCTGATGTCTCTTTGTGTACGGCATGCTTTCTTAATGTTGAAGTGAAACGTCTTATTTTAAACATGCGTCCAGAAGTCGGCCACACGGCGCCCCATCAGCACGTCGTCGAGGCTGATGGCGGCGGATTCCTTCGATTCCTGTGTCTCTTTCTTTTCATCACTTGTGGTGGCCGCCGTGTCTGGTGGACTCTTCTCACCCCAGAACTCTGTCCCACATACCATGCTCTTGTCTTTGGCCCTTCTTTTCTTTGTTCTTATCTTTCTCTTCTTCTTTTTCTTCTTGTGTTTGTGTACACTCCGTTGGACTTTGTTGGGTTGGGGTCAAGTGCATGAGACCGAAGACTAGTCTGTGGTCATGAGTGGGAACTCCTACGGTGGGGTTTCGGTGATTGAAATCGTTTGGGATTATGCATTGATGACCTTTGTTGTCGCCATCCTGCGGAACCTATAGATCCTATGAAAGATGCCAATTTTCTTCCATAAAGCTTCTAAAACAATCACCATACATCCCCCTTCCCCCATCCTGCAGCAATACAACACCCAAAAGGGCCATTGTAAATTACCGTATGCAAATGATATAGAAACAATGGCAAAACAAGTGGTCTATCTTCACTTCAAGATTACAGTTGGCAAACATGTAAAAGTATAAATTTTTTGTGGCGATTTTAAATTTTTTTGCACATTCGCTGAATTTTATAGTGAATTTTAGCGTGTTTTTTTTTGTTTTTTTTCACACTGGTTTGCTACAATTTCTGCAATACCTAAGACATACGCTGCCTATGCCAAAATTGCTGCTAACTTCAGGTGAAAGCTATGGTTGTAATCCTAGATGCTTTCTAAGGTGAAAAAAAGCAGTGTTCACCACATGCATGTGTCATGTGCAACTACCCAAGGACCAAGGTATTCAAGTGTCATGAAAATGAATCAACACATGTGGATACACAAAAGCAATTTGATATTTTAGGGCCATTTCCCCCGGCCAGAAAAAAACGACAGATTTTTGGCAAAAATTAGCGATTTGGGGCCAAAAAATCACCAAATTCGGGTGAATATCAGCAATTTTGGGCACAAATTTGTTTAAAATCCCAAAATTTTTGGAAGTTCCCCCCCCCAGAATTTCACTTTTGCCCCCCCCCCCCAAAAAAAGAAAAATTAACTTTTTCCCCCATTTTCCCCACAGAAAAGGATGACCTTACATCCCAGTCTTAAGGAGGTAACCTGTGGGATACTTACATGCAATTGCCATGAAAGTGTGTGGACATAAGTGGAAATAGCTGGCAATTCTATTAAGACACACAGACAGATAAACAGACAGAAAGTTAATGAGCAACTTGTGTGTGTCATTTCTTTTGTTAAAATTAGACACACAAGCAATGACTGAATACAGTGCATAAAAGATTCACAGCAAAAACTAGTTTAAAATCAATGTCGTAAATGTAAATTAATGGACATCAATAAGTCATTTGATACTAAAGCAGATCACTACCCCATATGTTGGAATGGGCCCTCATAGAGGGGCAGCTGAGCGACTTTGCACCTATCTCTATTGGCCAGTAATTCTGGTGAGTTGACTCCAGGACGCATTCCTCCACCCTCCGCTAAGATCTGTTCTAGTTCAGGTGTAGCACCCCCTGTGATGAGTGTCCTGATTAGTGTGAGGGCATTGTCATTGAAGTAGGTCTGAAAGATGTGAAAGCAACATAATTCAGAGTAAATACTTAACATTTTTATGGACCTTAAAGTCGATTTGAATTACATCCTCATATACCCTATGCCCTTCCTTTATCTTCATAAAGGGCAATGTTGTGACAGTCACAATGTTAGTTAAAATTTTATTATTTGTTAAAGGGGGATGACCCGATTTAAGATTATACACTTCGATAAGTTTTTTTCATCTTGATAGAATGGTCTTCACCCCAAAACCCCATATGTAAAGTTTCGCGCCAATATTTCAACCTGTTTTGATGGAGAGCTAAAAAATGTGATTTTGTACTCCCCATAGAGTATTGTGTAAAATTAATATTGGTCGACCAAATTGGAGCACATTTTCGCTCATAAAATCCAAACCAAACATACTTTATCCCTTGATTTCACAGGGTAAATGAGAAAAATAAAAAAAAAATGCCAATGGTGGTATGGACGGATTGCTTTTTTCACCCAAGGGTATTTGAAGCTCTGGGGTGTTGAATAATATGGGTGTACATTGTATATGTATAGTTCATAAGTGAGCTTCAAGTACCTCCAATACAGGCAGACTAAGTGGACTGTTGCATGGACCTGATCATCATATGGATCTTTACATATGCACCTACACATTTACATGCAGACCTACACACACATGTCCATATGGACCTATACTTATACACAGTATTCTATGGGAATAACTAGCTCATCTAGAAAAAAGATATGGCCAAAAATGTTGACTTTTTTTGAAATGTTGACCTTTTGACATTTCCCTACCCCGCTGTCAGAACCCTGGAGGAATGGACTACATGGTTAGGAGGCGCTTGTACCCTCCTACAATATACTTAAGTTTGGCTACTGTAGCTCATCTAGAATGAAGATAAGGTCAAACGTTGACCTTTTTTGTGAAATGTTGACCTTTTGACATTTCTCCACCCCCTGACAGACCCAGGGGAGGACCCTGGGGGAATGAATTACATGGTTAGTAGGGGCTTGTCCCCTCCTACAATATACCTAAGTTTGGCCACTCTAGCTCATCTAAAAAAAGAGATATGGCAAAAGTTGACCTTTTTTGTATCCAGACACACACACACACGTAGTCCCCACACCAGACATTCCATTTCATAAACCAAGGAATTTTGCTGTGCTGCGCATCCGTCCAAAAATAGTAGCTTTCTTCTGATACCAAAATTTTGACCACTTCCGGTAAAATCTGGGGTCCTTGGGGACGAGGCTATTAGCGATCGGACCATGGCCCTTTAAAGTGACACAAGGAGATTTTCCAAGGATATAAATTTGCATGATTGGTTGTAGAATACCTACCAAGAACGTTGAAAACAATACTAAAAACTAAATCCTGAACTATGACTTTACTCAACCTGGAAAATAGTTCAAAATTGTGACTCAACCTTGGAGTGACTTTACCATTCTGGTGTACAGTCTAAAATCAGGGCCGTATGCAGGATTTATTTTGGGGGTGTGGGATTTCGAAAAAGTGGACCTATTTTGCTAAAAGTGGACCTAACCCCTAAAAACATCCTTTTTTGGGACTTTTGGAACATTTAACCACCAAAAAATTGACTTGTAAAATTTCTCTAAATTTTGGCTAAATTTTGGACCTTTTATCAAAAAATTCAGCAAAAAGTGGACCTTTTGCCCCTTTTGTGGAATTTGTGGGGGGGGGGGTGCGACCACACACCCCACCTGTCTAAAAGTGAATTGTTGTATTACTCTACAACAGCCGAACTTTGCCAAACCGGGAAAAACAAAATCTGATTAGCAAAAGTAGCCAGCATCAAATTATAAATGCTCATATCAGCATACATGTCTGCACTGGTTAGATTTTTAAAAGATTCTCAACAAACCCTTGTGGTGACCGCGCATATAACCATAGTCCAGGCTCCCCTTCCATATTACTATGGTTCCTACATCATTCTTACACAATCCGATAATGCCTTTAACATAAACTCAAATCTTGGAAGTAAATAATTGAGAATGATACACAAGTGAATTCACATGATTTTATAAAGAGTGCCCTTCAAATTTTGTCAAACCCATATTTTTGCATGGTTGCAATGCTTTGTGTTAAAGGTGCAACAAGAGATTTTGAGACACCCAAATATTATGTCATAATAGTAATTTCATATAGATTAGACACTCAATAGATTTCTTGTGTTTGGCTACAGAAATGTCTTAAAAGAGAAAAAACATGTGATTTTGATTTGCTTATATTTCAATATAAAACATAGGCTGAATTTCGTATTTGCTCCTATACGAATTAGAAATTTAACAATTTTTGTACCAAAGAAATGTTTCTCAGCTTAACCCTTTCAGATGGGGATATTTTTGATGGAAAGCTTTACATTGGGGTAAAAATCAGTACTTTCGATTTTTTTTAGGGACACCTGCTTCCTTGAAACCTCGCGTTGCACATTTAACTCTCACCTGAAAGTATTAAGTTCAATCAACACCTTTATGTGTAAATGGAATAATTTTGTAATAAAACCACTTTAGTGTGGTTATATTCAGAAAACCTAGGTTTATGGTGTTAAACCACAATGCACATTATAAGGTTGATTCCCTATGTTTGCACACTGTTTGCTGGCTGATCTGTCACCTTTGTGGTTAGAGAATCAATAAGTAATGAGGCCAAGCTATTCATGTAATAAGTCAATTATAACACATTTGGTGATTAAAAAATACATCGCGGTCCTTGGACCATGAGTGTCATCTGCAGTTGTGGTTTGTAAATGGGGGCCAAAGGTCACATGAGGTCACCAAGGTCACATGAGGTCACCAAGGTCACATGAGGTCACCAACATGTCGCCCCACCCGCCCCCTTCTTTCCACCAAGTTACATCATTGTAGCCCTTACGGAACTCATACGGCATGCAATATATTAAGGGGTTACATTTTGACCAGACAAAGGTCACATGAGGTCACAGAGAACACATGAGGTCACCAACATGTCACCCACCCCGCCCCTTCCTTTCCACCAAGTTACATCATCGTAGCCCTTACGGAACTCATACGGCATGCAATAAATTAACGGTTAACATTTTGACCAGACATACATACACATACACATACGACCAGAGTAATCCCTATGTGCCTTCTGCAATTCTTGCAGACGACACAAAAACCTAAGAATAAAAACACTACTTACAGCACTCATGAGTGAGTCCAGCACACTAACAGCAAATGCAGTTCCACAAGCAAATGGTTGGGTTAGATAAAGCTCTGTGTCCGGATCGTCATCGTCATCTTGATCCAAGAATTGCACATTAGAATCATTCACTATTTTAATGAAAACAACATTAAACCATGATTAGTTTTTATATTTTAGGTTTTTAAAGTGGTCCCCCAAAATATAAAATAAATCCCTCATTTCACATAGCCCTTAAAAACAAACACCAAAACAAAAACGAACAAAAAACATACACAAACAAAAATGTATTTTGTTTAGGGTTTTCCTATTTCCTTCCGAGACAAAACTCTTACTTTCTGGCTCTAATAGGAACATTCCATCAAAGTTGCACCATTATTGAAAACTTAAGTACATGTATACATGTCACCTACCCAACTCCGTGATCATGGGAACACTTGTTCCAACTGCAGATCCTCTCCTCTCCAGCGGTGGGGGTGCTCTGACTGGTGAAGTTTTAAGTGGCATTAGACCAGGTGGCATAAAAGATTCAACTAATTGTTCTGTTAACAAATACATAGTGCAAAATAAGTGAGCGAAGGTCATACCACAACTAAAATTGGGATCCATGTACATCACTTTCAGACAGCAATATAATTAATTGTTAATACAAATATTCTACAACATCAATGTGACCACAACAGACTTTGTTTTTGCAACTTCTGTGTTATGTTATTATATAAAGGTTGTTTCCAAACTGCACAGACAACAAAAATGTCTTGCTTACTGACTGAACAAAAACTTCAAAGTAACCATTAAATGGGATGGCCGGATTTAATTATTTAAACTTAAATGACCTTGACCCCAATATCTCTGAACCTTTTTCTTCCAATCTATTTTGGTATTGAGCACTAAAAAATGATTTTGCAAGACCCAAAGAATACTCTGCAAAATTAATATTGACCGACCAAAATGGGGTACAATCCAAACCAGGCATTTTTAGCCCCTAAAATTTCACACAGTAAATGACCAATTATTAGTAGCTTTTATTCCCCTACCCAATATTCTGATCAATATTATGGGGTCCTGGACAAGGCTCTTGCGATAAAGAAGAAGATACCCGTAGCTTCCCACAATGCATTGCTATCAATGGAATTTTTTGTACAGGCTTGCCATGTGGATCGTTCGAGATGAAACTCTCTTAAAAATGCAAGTTGTGGATCCGGACCGGCAATTAAGCCATGTTAATCATCACTAACGATTGCCCACATCAGTACCGTACAAAAACCTCCATTGAAGTCAACTCATTGTGGGAAGCTATTGAATCTTCTCTATCTTTGCGATCACGCCTGGACCTTTAAATGCCTTAATTTGGATACAAATCTATACTCTAAGGTGTCATACACAAATCTAGCCATTTTCTTAGCCTTGCTTATTCTGAAAAAAATGGCACTTTCTGGAAAGTCAAAGAAGAAATGGTTATGGTAATCTTTATGAAAGAGGCTAATGGATATTGTTTTTCATACATTAACAAAAAATGTACATGTGTCACCTTGGCAAGCTCGTAGCACTCACCCCTGCGTGGTACATTTTCACTGTCAAACTGAACATCCATCCAATGATATTTGGTCAATGCACTCAAAACAAGCAACAACATAACCTCTAATCAATCTAAATTGAAAGATCACCACATAGAAACTACCATTATGATCCAATATATGCCAATCTTAAAGGTGCTTGTTCCAAATTTTGTTTATCGTGTTCTCCACTTGATATGAGAGCCGACACTTGTACACACTGATCAAGTACCGTGAGAAAACAAACTTGCGGTTTGATGCTAGACACGATAAGTCCCATTCAATACTGGGCTAATATTGATGGTTAACCATTGAAACGGTAGTTTTTTATCTGTATCCTGAGAAAGAAATGGATTCTGAAAGCTGAAATTTCAGGACGACAATGAGAAAAATATGGCCTTTCATCTGATATCAAAATTGATACGACTTCCGGGAAAATCAGGGGAACCCAAAGACGATCGGAACAAGCACCTTTAATTACTTCAGGTTTTCGACCATAACTCAATGTTACTCCACAGGGCCGACTTCCCTGAAGAATATTCCACAAGGTCCATGTTCAACTTTCCAGAATTTTGCCAAATTTCTCTATTATAAATAAGCAGAAACCTTAAAAAAGATGTAGACGCATGTAAAACTTCACCAAAGAAAGCCTTCACTTGTTTGACGTAGCATCGATTTAAATTTGATCATTTCATGACAATGTAATTGATACAGATACGAGTAGAATCCTGTTTGCTACAATTTGATACCACATTAGCATTAGCATTATTAAGAAGATTATGGTATGTATGTATGCACTTTATTCCAATAATATCTTTATTTAAAGTATTACAAAAAACGATCTTCTTTCGGCTGGAATTGTGTGGCGTGCGTGTATAGGCGCAGGTCTTGTAATCTAAAAGTTGTGGGTTCGATTCCCACTTCTGACGCAAAATTTTATTATTTTGGACTTGGGAGATTGGAATGGAAACTTCAGAGTTGACTGAACTGTGATTTACATGGCAAGGATGGGGTTACATGGTCAGCCCCTAGCCACTTGTCACATTTGCTACCAAACACTCTGAACTGGCAAAAAAGGAACCAAAATATGATAATTGGTGCATTTTCAAAATTTGTCAATTTAAACTACGGAAAATTACCAACTTTCACTTAATGGTTTTAATCTTTGGCAATTTAGAATGCTTGATTAGAAATGTGGTATCAAATTGCAGCTAAAACAATTCTGCACACATCCAACTACATGGTCATAAAATGGTCAAGTTTAAATTTATGACAGGTCAAATATTGCGAATTTCTTCTAGCGATATTCTGTTGTTTACTGAATAAGCTGGAACGGGAATACGCTCATTAAGTGTATCCCAGTGAAGAGGAGGTCCTTTGATTGTATGCGGTTGAATGTGGCCTTTAAATCAGGAAGGAAAACATAGATGTATCTATACCAAAGGAAATATCACTCGTACCATATCATAACCTTTACTTACAGGCTGGAGTTTAACTCCACATTTGAAATAATTGAAAACATTAACATAACAAATCTAGGTTAATAGGGACCAGTATGATTTTGCCAATAATTTACTTTGTCAACATCTTTGTTAAAATTTGGTAAAATATGTAATACTGAAGGCACATCTCAAAGACCATTGAAGACAAGATACTCCACTCTCCGATATACGTTAAACTGGACTTTGTATTATGGAGTTCCAGTGTTCATAATAAGGTGATTGATGTACAGCTGATTATGTCTATGGGGTTATTGCTAATGAGTGAGTCTACATGGAACATCATTTCCAACGAAACAAGGGTTCTATATTTTCTGCAACTCTGCATGGTGTATGAATTATCGACGAAACATTCACAAATTTCTATCTTCTTTCAGGCACCTAAATCAATGACCATACTTTTTTTTGTATATTATGGTGAATACACAAGGAAATTTTGTCTAAACAGAGCTGGGATGTTGTTTTACAATAATAATGTTAAATTGTGTGAATTCATGAGACTATGACGTCGACATGATTGTGCCAATTTCAGTGGTCTTTTGCAAGTGAACAAACGTGAATGTAATGTGTGTGAGAGAGGAGAGAGAGTGAGCAACATATTATCTCCGAACTTGGACAGAGCTATAAAAAATGGGCGAACTTACACACCACTATTGGTTTTCAGTGATGAAAAGTGAAATAATAGCAAACTTCATTAATATAGAGTAGCCCACTCTCAGTCCAACAACATGATATCAGGTCCAAATCAAGTAAGTATGAATACAATCCCTAATTGATCCATGATATTTTCCTCCAGAAATAAGCCACTGATGTCTAAAACCATGTCTCTGCAAGATCAGTGAATCCATAAGTCAGAAGACTTCTGCCACAATGTGATCTTGCAGCAGCAAAGAGACTGTTCTATCACACCCATCCTTTTCATTTTGCACCATTCTTTCCCTATTCCACTGGCTTCAAATTAATGGCTCAAGAAGTTTTCCCCCCATTTGACTTTGCTCAAGTCTATTTGTGTTCAGGGTATGGATTAATCAAAAACAGAAATAACATGCTGGTCTGTTTCCAAGACTTATGGTGCAGGTTTTTGTTCTAAAATGGAGATACCTGGGGAAAGCCAGTGGTCATGTCCTTGGTACAACAGATAGGAAAGTATGGATATTAAGGCTACATTTGCCCTCATTCCCATGCTTCCATGGATTAAAGCAGGTTGAGCCCTACATTCCACTCCTGCCATCTGACTGTACCACTTGGCTCAAACAAAGAAAACAACATAGCCCATAATGTTTCAAAACAGTCGACGCGAATTTCTCCTCACTTTGATCATGCCAGGTCACTTTTGTGGTAAGCGACCTGAAGCAATTGAAGTATCCTGGGAAAGTGGACCAATTTAGCTTGTATTTGGTCGGCAATTGCAGGATTTAGCAAAATTCCTAACCCCCAGTCAAAGAGCTACGCTCTGTGGCTATGATCATCCACCAAGGGACAGAGTTCAGAAGCTGTGCAAGGAGTGTGCGCATTAATATGAAATGAATGTGTGTTCTGGGTACGAAATCACTCTATAAAACCAGTTGTGTGCATTTCCCCGACATAGTAGCAAATGAAAGCTAGTGAACAAGCCAAGGGAAATGAGATTAAAGGTACAAACAGAGATTTAAAGTCATCCATCTTTCTGTACTATGTAGGAATTTCATATAGATAGACACCCAATAGATTCCCTACCTTTTATTTGGCTACAGAAATAACTAAAATGAAAAACAAAAGGTGATTGAGTATGCTTTTATTTCCATAGAAAACATAGGCCGAATTTCGTATTTGCATCCTATAAAAAATTTAAATTTCACAATTTTTGTACCAAAGAACCATTTATTCAGCTTAATCCTTCAGATGGAGATTTTTGCTGGAAAAGTTTACATTAAGGCAAAAACCAGAATTTTCAAATTTTTTTATGGACACCTGTTATTTGAAATCTATCGTTTGACTTTAAGCTGAGATGGTTGTTGGTACAAAAAATTGGCCAATTTCTAATTTGTATTGGAGCAAATACCAAATTCAGCCATGTTTCACTTAGACATATTAAGCCAATCAAATTTCACTTTTTCTCCTTTTAAGACATTTCTGTAGCATAATACCAACGTACGAAAATCTACTGAGTGTCCTAATCTATTTGAAATTACTATTATGACACAATATTTGGGTGCTTCAAAAATCTCTCGTTACCACACGTTAAACCTTTTGTGATTAGCTGTCAGCAAAACAGTGAAGAGAAGAGTAACTGAGGACAAATGCACTTGATGAGCAAATGACAAAGAAATGCTACAATGGTCCTTGATGGAACGTTGTTGGGCGGAAAACTCCTATGTGCATTTGAACGGTGAAATCAAAACCTTCTATGTGAAAATGAGCCCCACTTTCAACCGAAGTGCAAAATATATATTATCAGGATTTATCTGCAACAAAAACTCATCCTGATCTAAACTTCTGATATGAGTTTTAGCTACAGCAAAAACATATTCTACCAAATTGGCCTTAGTTTTATAAATTTGAAAATTCAGAGTGAATGGGGCATTTTAATGTTGCGTATATTTGCAGGGAGAGGTTTGAAAATAGGGCCATTTTATAATGAAGCTTTTTTTATTGTGAAGTTCAAATGCACATAGTTTTACTGCGCAGGGATGATGCATATAAGAGGTATCTTCAGTATTGGATATGGTTGGGACCAGTAGGAAGTTAGGGATAGATAAAATGATTATAAACTTGTCAATTAATTTCAGAGATATACTCCAGGTGTGAAATCAGGCACAGAGTTCACACAGTGATATCTCTCCACCTTTGACTCAGCTTTTGCCTCGGGTAACATTTCCTTCCCTCAGAATTAATTAATTTACAATTTTCAAATACTTTTAAGGTTACTTTGTAGTGTGTAGGGTTCGTGACTTAAAAATTGCAACTCATAGCAAAGTTTTGTGATGGGTACATTTCTGATCCCTGTGTGGTGAATATTACTGTGCAAGCATTCACCTACGTTTGAGAATGAGAGTAAGAAATTTATTGTGAATGTTTCATCTTGCTTTGTCTTCAAAGCAGGCCACAATTTGTGAATAAATTTGGATCTGTCCAGCCATTTGGGTTGGACAGTGCAGGTATGCATCGCCAACACAAAGTCTAGAAATGTGATGAATAATGCAACTGTACTAACACTTGTGAAGTGAAAGTTGACAATATTTTGAAAACAAGTTTGATGACAAAAAAAACCACAATGGAAGAATTGTACCAGGACCTGAACAAATGTGAAAACGTTAGTGCAACAGACATTCTACCACATAACACAAGAAAAGCGATAGAACGATGGTGAATCTGATAATTCTTACAAAATTCAGTGAAACATGGAAACCACCATTGATACGGGGCATAACATGTAAGAACATGTATAATGTAAAGACAATAAAAACAGTGAAATGAGCTCTAAACACATTTTGAATGGTCACGTGAGTGGAGTGTGAAAATGTCTTCTTGGGGGAAAGGTAATACTCAATAATAAAATTTTCCATCATCACCAATTGCAGAGAATATAGACCCCTTTCGGCCCAATTATAATGAGTGGTTTAGTTATGACTTTGTTTGTCAGATTAAAATTATGGTTCAACTTGTGTGAACAAACGGAAGATGTATCATGGCCTTGTGCATGAAAAGGTTAAACTTGATGGCAGAAGAAAACAACTTGAGACATTGGTAATTAAAACTTCTAAATGCCAAGGTATCATTTCAAAAAGTTAAATATGTTTTAATCAAATCATATTCTCATTTGTACATGGGTTATTCTGGAACCTTTCCATCGCCACTGGGTCAGGAATACATTGACCCCTTTCAACATATACTCTCTGTACAAAAAAAACAAATTACCATATATTTCAAAGTGTTGTGTTTTTACACTTAGTGACCCAGCATCTTTTTTTCCTTAATGGTTCAAATATTTGGTTAGGAAAAGCTTTTCTTCACTATTTCATTAATTCTGACAGAGTAATTTGGTTGTTATGAAGAACTGCTTGTTTCAATTAGGACCACACCACTGCATTGTAATTTACTGAACAAGTTACAACTTTTTTGTTGAGGCTCAGATATGTACCGAAGATAACATACACATACTACACAAGGCCAACAGTTCACTTATTAAGAAAATTTGATATGGTTTTAGGTAATTTGGATTTGGAGGGGACGATGCTATAGATCACAAAATGTCCCTTTAAGTGCAACAGTGTTATTTCAACAGATCACTTAGGCTACTTTTCCCAATTATTTTCATACTCACCTATTTTCGAATTAGCAGCTGAAATAAATCTGATCGGAATAACACCTGGTATATCTAAGGAAAGATACAAATTTTTTTTGCAAAGGAGTACAATTTCAAATAACTAGAAGGTGGTGGGCAGAACCTTTCTCTATTTATATTGCAAACAACAAAACAACTTTTTCTTGGTAACAGAAGTATAAATCCTTCATCCATCTGGTTTGTTCCCATACAGACAAGCAAAGCAAAAAAGTCATTGCAATTTACAAAACATCTCTTTCAGCTGAGAAATGTTATTTTGCAAATTGCATGATTTGCTTGTAAAAGACTTTGTCTGAAGTTGAACCACATGAATCTGTACCAGTGAGTCTCAATTTGTTTGTACAAACAAGCTCTATTTATGATTTTGCTCTGTATTTTCTTGTATCACCATTAGAAAACAAAATAAGTGTTAGTAATAATTCCCTGTACAACAGTGCTGTGCAGACTTCTGTACAAACAGAGAGAATTCCCAGTACAAGCCACACTACAGAAACACCAAACTCTCGTGCATCTTATTACTTGCCTTTGTTAGCTAGCTATCTGCCTTTTTTTAGGGGGGTACCTACAGCTAATATTTCAAAAAGTAGCACTGGGCCTTGTGCTTAAAGGGGGGTGGATTGATGATTAGGATATGGAGTGTTCACCTTGATAGATTGGCCTTCACTCCAAAACCCCATCTGTAAAGTTTCGCGTCGATATTTCAATCCGTTTTGATGCGAGAGCCAAAAACGTGATTTTGTAAGCCCCATAGAGAACTGTGTAAAATTAATATTGGTCAACCAAAATGGGGCACATTTTCGCTCATAACTTCCAAACTAAACATCCTTTGGCTCTAAGATTTCACAGGGTAAATGAGAAAAATAGTAGCTTTCTTCTGATACCAAAATGTTGATTGACCACTTCCGGTAAAATCTGGGCTTCTGGGGATGAGGCTATTAGCGATCGGGCCATGGACCTTTAATTTCTCAGAGAAGTACAAAACTGTTAGTAACATTTTCTCTTTGTGCATGTGGTCCAAAACATGAAAAGAATTCAAATTTGGCCTCTTTTCAAATTTCAGTTCTACCGGCTGATTTTACTGGTAAATGCATTGGGTTATCAAAGTATATGGTGTATTTAGCAAATCAGAGACATGGTCATAAAAGCTTAAAGGTTTCATAGAAGGTATATTTTGATTGGTTGCTTAGGGGTTATATCATGCTATATGACATAATGAGCCAATCAGAGATGCAGTAAGAAAGGTGGTAGACCTCAGGGAGTTAAAGGCTGACTCTGCGATTTCCCGATGAGGGCGCACTCATTTTTCATGCTTTTTGCATATACATAATGCTTGTCCATCACTGTATGAAATAACTAAGCTCAAATCGAAGTCTTTCATATAGAAAATCACAACTTTGTTATCAAATTCCGGATACGGAAATTGTGTTTAACGAATTCTATGGCATGGTTTATTACAGTACATAATGTTAACTGCATGAAAACAAAAAATCTGATTCATCTCTAACTTTGGAATTAAGTATTTTAGGTAAATATCTTTAGTTATAGATGACTATTTTTAATTACTACACCAAAAAATTATATTTCAAAATCTCTGAGTCAGCCTTTAAATTGGTTAAGTTTGCAAAAAAAATGTGAACATGAAAGTATTTAAATTTGGCTGTTTTGTCCAGAACATGAAAGGTATTTATTATCTTTGGCCTGTTTTGACCCAAATCATTAAAAATATTTAAAGTTGCCCCCTTCTTCTGTTCACAAAAATGGGAAAAAAAATTACTTCCTCAATAAATGTTCATAAAGTGTCATATCATAATCAGAAAAGCAGTTGTTTGGGGAAAAATGCATATTTTGTACTTTGATGTCAAAACGTTTTTATTGCTCAAGAGCCTGATTTGTATTGTCTGAATGTCTAGTTATTAAGTAATGGGCATGATTTAAACAGAATTTGTGAACATAGGCTTTCTTTTAATGACTGCTCTCAAAAGTGAATTTTGTAGGCCAGAAATATTTTGAGGCCAGCCTAAAAATAAATGTCCTCAAAGTATATAGGATCCATTTTAATAAATGTCCTCAAGGTATATAGAATCCATTTTAATATGTCATATGTTAATGTTGCATACCACTGTTGTACAAGAAGTTGGTTAACCCTAAACCAACACTGATCTATAGATGATGTGACCTTTGGGCTAATTGGCAGTCATTCACACAAACATTTGCAGTCAAGCTGCAGTCAATACATATGACCTGTGCTTTCAAAATGTAGCTTGATTAGACATTATCCATTGAATAATTTACATTGGCCCTGCTATGGTATATTAAGAGACCAGGTACCAGTTAAAGAAACTACCAGGGTCACATCATCTATACAATGTTTGATTGATAGCTCAGAATTGTTGAACCATGACCTCTGGCTATGAGGCGATTAGGGGTTGGTCACACTATTTTTTGGTAAATGGAGCTTTCTATGTACCGATGTTAGTGTTAGTAAAACTGTGCAATTGATTAACCAACAAATCAATCAAGCAAACTTAAAGGGTTGCATGTTTAAAAAAGTTACAAAAACTAAGTGTTAATTTTTATTTGTTCTTTCTGTTTGTTATTTTTCACTTGCGTGAATCTCTTCCACGTGGCTCTCTAGTCACACTAGACTAGACAGTCTTCATGCAAGTTGCTGGCAGACAGTGACGTGAACATTCAGCTGCATTCCGGTTGGTGTGATGGCCAGCCCTTATTTGGACGTGTGGAATGGCTCTGCATGCATATGCACAAGGGTCAGAGGGGTAAAAATCAAGCAAATTCAAAAAAATTCAAAACAAAGGAGAAGAGGGTTCAAAATGGGGAAATGAAATGGATTGTGTTAGGTAAACAAAATAGTAGAAAAAAAATAAATGATCAATAATAATTCAAATGATAAAGTTTAATCAAAAGGCAGTTAAAGAAATAGAACAGGCAAGAAAGATTAGAGTGCAAGATGGGTTAATTTAACTTCCTTTATCTAAATAGTATAATTTGAAAATAAATTGACAAAACCCTGATTCTGTGACATTGATTTTAGTGCAAATTAACAAAAATTCCAAAGTGCTATTAACACACATAAACATGCAAAAAATAGAGAAATTGAAAGAAGCTGCTTCATTTTGTTTAAAGAATTGTGCCCTCTATAGCAGTGTGACCACCATTTTGCGTTTTCTTATATTTGATGAAACATGTGAATAATTATATATGTGAGGTAAGCTTATTGTTGCTCTATGTCTTAGATGACGGCTCTTGCAATGTATGCATTTGAGCAATTGCGCATGTTTCGATGATCTTTTTCAGCAGTTGATGGTGAATGTGTTTGGAAAAAGTTACGCTTGTTTGTCACAATGTATTTTTTTTTCATGGACGAAGTCAACAATAAGAATTTCTTTTGTGAATAACACTGTGCACAGACCATGAAAGTAGCACACAGGGAAGCTGTTTCTTTGACTACCACAGAATTTATATTTTAAAGAACTTTCTGAAGTGTATACAATGCTATACTTTGTTCATCACCAAATTGGCAACAAATATTTGGTTTTTGTTTATCTGCATGTGAAAATATTTCCATTTCACATGCACGCCTCTTGACACAAGCATGTGTTGTGTGTACATCACGCACTGCATCTACAGCATTGGTGTAGCTTTCGGTTGCGCATGCACTATTTTATATAAATTTGTGGTGTTGACTATTTTTGCTGGCGGACAAAGTATAGTAGACTCACCCTGGGGAGGATCATCTTTGCTGGGTAGTTAGTCAGATAATACTTAACTTGCAGTACAACCAGCATATTAAAACAATCAGGGTGTGACATGGTTTTGCCGACCATGAGAAGTAACTTAAAATTCCATTTGTAAATAGGCTGGTATTCTGAAAGGGAGTCTAACTTTAGACCTGGGTTTAAACCAGGGTTAGTCCTACATGAGTGGACCTTTTTTCCTGTCAAAATACTGTTAAAGTTGTAACGGGTGAGAAAATTCCTCAAGACTGGGTCGTTCCAGCCCCTCTTTGAGGAATTTTCTCATCCATTACAGCACATTTTTAGAGTATGTTGGAAGGAAAAAAGTCCACTCTTGTAGGACTAACTCTGGTTAAAACCCAGGTCTAAAGTTAGACTCCCTTTCAGAATACCAGCCATAAAGTCTGGTTATTTGACATAGCTGCTTGTGTTAATCGTAATTCTCCAAATCTAGAAATCATGTGGCAAACCGACTGATGACGATCAAATTTTCTTCAGTACGCCCCAAATGGCCAAATTTATTAAATGCTAAACACACTGTAATGATTTTCTTTCCTCAATTTAACACCATGACATTCACATTAAGGTAAAATTGTATCTTTTCCCATGTGTGCTACTTCCATGCATCAACATACATTTGATATTCTTGATACTGAATACACGGATGAGAAAAAAATGGACATGCAAGTTACTTTCACAAGAGGAAAGTTTTCAAACAAGAAGAGAGGAATAGACAGTGATTGAAAAGATTTATTTGTGAACTAATTCCAATTACTGAAAAATGTGATTCATGTGGCTGAAAAATATGATGAAGTGCACAAATAAAGTGTGGTTAAAAAAATTGAAATATTACTATTAGTGATGATGCAGCTATTCAAGAAAGTCAATTAAGAGTAAGATGAAGAAAGAAAGTTGCTAGAAAGGCAACGACACTACACAATGTTAGAATTCACTTTTCTAGTAAAAATATATCTTTCATTTGGTTTTAAATATCAAAAGTAGATTTTTTATTTTTTTCCCTAAATTTTCAAAATTTGATGATTTGTATGAATCAAACTTGGTATATTTGATTGGTTGGGGCATTCCTCTCTCAAAGTTTCAATTACGAAAACTTTGCCCGAATTCCATAAATCCACAGAGGCCGCTTTTCACCTTCACTCCCTTAAGCGTTTTATCATCACCAATCATCACCACCATCACCAGCAACATCATTTGCACCCTGATTGTCCCGACATCACTGTCTCCGTGGCTTCGAGGCGTTGCCAGACTGGCCACATCGTTGTCGCACCTTGACGTGTGGTTAGCATTCCGACGCTGTCGTCAAACGTCATGGCCTTTAGGTTCAGCCCGAGGACAAGGATTGTCTCCTTGTCCTGTAGACTCTGATCTTCGAGGCCGAGTAGTTGCGGGAGAGGAATAAACGCACATGTCGCACTGGGTCACGTTGACGGCCGGAGGTCGCGCGGTCAGTGGCGAACCTGTGGGGGCAAACAAACGTAATTGATTATGAATGTGATCTTTATAAGCTACGTTCTTAGGTCCACACCATAATTAAATTTTGTCTCCTACGCTATACCCCAGATGATATAATACCCGCAACTCCCACGCTATAAATATGACCTACTACTAAAAGTATCTGGTTATTTCAAAATTTCAGATGATTCTGAGTTGGATTTTGATTTTATGGAGAAATTAGTTGTATTGCGCTGCCCATTTACTACGGGGTTTAATTTAATTTACCTAATAATTTTGGTCATTTATGGAAACATTTTTACCTAACCTCTTCTGGCACTATTGACAAGATGTGAATTATCTCAACATACTACTAGGTGGTCCCCGGGCTTAGCGATCACCTGGCTCAAATGGACCCGGCATCAACAATCTACCCCACAAGTTTCATGTCCATACACCAAGATTTACCCCATTGACCCTCCTTTGACCTTGAATACCCCGGACCCCTAATGACCTTGATCCACTAACCAATACAAACTCAGTCTTCGGACAGTAAGGGGCACCACCCACAAGTTACGGGAACGTGCAACCCTCGATCTCCGAGGAAAATAGACGCGGTCAGACAGACGCGGGTAAGACAGAAACACTGACAGACAGACCCACGGTTTATTTAATAATAGATAAAAGTACAACTTACTGCATGATTTCAATTTGAGAAAGTTTTTGAGGGTCTCCCACTCTTGGTGATGTAATCTTTCATCCTAATAAGACGATGGTTTCAGTTCCTCCCGGATGAAAGTGCTTGCTCTCAGAGGCATCACAAAGTTACGAAGACCTATCAAACGGGAAATTCTTGTCCCGATAGACCATTCCCACTACATGCGACGATAGAGACGACTGTTGCGCTTGTTCTATATGTCTGTAACAAATAGAAACAAACAAAATATTGAAGGACAATGGATGAATCGCACCGATCCTGAAATTGCAGATTTTAACTGTGGAGGCTTACTAGTTTGGGCAATTTGTGTACTATATATAACTAGCAAATACATTGACAATGATTCCATTCAAGCCAAATTTTAGGGGATCAGCACAATTGTCATGACATTTCTTCCAGGTAATAACCCTAATGCCCTAGCTGTTTCTAGTCGGTCCCGGGGACGAGCGTGAAGCAAATAGAGGAGAAGAGGAGAAAGTGGAAAACTTGTGGGTTGGTCTTAACAGGGCCCCAGCCTATCACCATGGATATCACACTTACGACTAGGCGTTTGTCTGACTTCAGTTGAATGCACTTCATGCAGGTATGAAATGGGCAAGCATTTCAAAAATTTTTATTAAAAAAAAAACAAAAAAAACAATGAAAAAATGTTGATCTCTGAGTAAACCAAATAGTCTCTGCAGGACCCAAATAACCCGGGAGCTAGGACACATTTGTAACACATCACAAGTTACACAAGGTTTGAGTGATTACATATGTGACAGACTGACAGGAAACCCCTGAAGCTCGATTCTTAAGTGCTGCAAGTGTGCCTTAAGGAGAGGGGCACAAACAAAGATTGCACGGGATCCAAATATTTAAATGTTCTGAATATGTTGAAAAAGCACACCATGTTATGTGTCTAACCATAAGGATGCAGAAAAGGTATTAGGTTTGTTATATGTACAGCCTAAAGGTTCAGAGTTCTAGGCCTTAAAAACAGCAACAATCAATAATAAGGGTAAATTTTAAGTGGTACAGGGGTCAAATTTTAAGTTGCCATCCGATTGGCATAAAAATGGTGCAAAATTATTGGTGGAGTCATAGGATAAAATAAGGAATATTTTAACTGTCTTAAATGCTTAAGTTTCCGATGTAGGGGGCACAGAAGGTCACGCGTCCATTGCATTCAATGGGGGTTGTAATGTTGCCCCTACTTTCTAAGCAGCATTTGAGACACTTCAAAAACTATTCACCTTATTTATCATATGAGCTCCTCACACATTAATTTGCACCATAGTTTATCCAAATCGGAGCAACTGTAAAATTTGGCCCCGGATTACAACACTGAAATTGACCTTTTTATTGATGTGTGTGTTTTAGCCTTAACTCTGAATGAATCTTTAGGCTGTACATATTACAAACGATAACCTTTTGCTTGAATGCTTAAGGTTAGACACATCACATGGTATACCTTCAAAATGATTGGAGTCATTTAAAAATTCTGACCACCCTGTACAATCTTTGTCTTGGCCCCCTCTCCTTAAGGCACTTGCGGCACTTAAGAACCGCGTTTCAGGGGTTCCTCTAGGCTGTCTACATATTACTTACTCAAACCTTTTGTACTTGAGATGTTTTACAAATGTGTGCTAGCTCAGGCGTAAAAGGTGTTAAGTAGAAAAAACACTACCTGCCAATTGGTCAATGCGCAACATATGCAATTTTTGTTTTAACAACCAATCAACCTATAAGAAAGGTGGGGGGCTTGAGGCTAATAGTTGGAATATTGGGAAGCTGCATTCAATTTGGTTATTGGAATAATATATCGAGGGTTTAGTGCAAGAAGGCCCCATCTGTGATAGGCTGCCATTTTGGTCAGTTGTGTTCTTTTTTAAGTGTTATACTTCCAAATCTCACATGTGGCAGCTATTGCAGATGGGGGCCTTTTTGCCCGAAACCCGCAATATATGTGATGCTCTGGCAGGTATCACTCATGGGTTTAATAAATTTTTTAACTTAGTTCACATACTCTCTGAATATGCACTTCCATGACGCAGTCTTCCAGAGCGACATCCTGACAACCAATGAAACATGCCGGTGGAATCGAACATTATCCCGTCGGAACTCAGGATTGGTTAGTAAGATGCGTTGAAGGGCTTGCCCCTGTAATGATCCAGGTATGTGGATAATGTTAGACCTCTGCGTGTTAAATTTCATCCTGTACTCCTTTTTTGCTTGTAAGTACAAAGTGAAGTCATTGTGTTTAGAGGGTTAACAGTAAATGAATACTGTAAACCCGTTTTATTGTAATTTTTATTATGATTTTACCACAGCTTGTTGTTCGGTATTTAAAGGAGCAACCCTACACCGAATATATTATACAATAACTATAGAAAAAATTATTGTCACCTATCGAGTGGTTTCAATCGATATTATATCCTCATATAGATCCCTGTCCTCTGATTGGTTAAAGTTGGAGCATAAATTCCACGAGCTTCAGAATTGAACCAAAAAATGACCTATTCCACTTGAGAGCGGCATCTCATTCTACCAATACTACCCTGGTCCACCTTCTTCCCACATATCGCTGTTACGGACTATATCTCCCTCCGTAGTATGAGTGTACATATTGATGCTGGGGTGTAAGAAAACGCATTTTGCATTTTGACGGATATCCGAACCAGCCTGGAGTCTGGCCGAACTAACAGTACGGAGTAAATCAAAAATGTAGTGCAGTCTGATGCAGGCTTGGGCAAGGAATTGGCGAATCGCAGGACGCTGTATTCATGCTATGAGCTTTTAGAAGATCTGAAAGGAATCAGAGATGCAGGTCTTCAAGGGCTCTAATACCCAAAAACGGCAGGCTAATACACCGTGAGAAATTTCGTAGGATATATTTTGACAACCGAGACAGCCCTCTGCAGGCCGTGTAAAGTTGCTGAATTCGGAGTTGTACGCATCTTGCCGCAAAAAAATGGCAAGAAGTCGATTACGGTGACCATCCGTTTTGGACTTCAACATCACTTCCTGAACACAAGAAAGGTTGATTGCTACTTCTTGACAAGTTTTGGAACCTAAGTTACACAAAATTGTTGTTAAACCATGCATGCATGCCATGGCCTACACTACATGATATTATATCCTGTGTTAGCATCCTGGCTTAGAAAGAGAATGTCCTTTGTTTAACACCAAGCAGTTGACAAGAATTATATATTCGGGGTATTATAAAACAAATATTGACGCTTTTATCGGAGCATGGTTGAAACTATAGGCCCTCGGTGATCTCGAAACCATACTATGCCCCTCGGCTTACGCCTCGTGTCGGGGCATAGTATGGTTTCGAGATCACTTGGGCCTATAGTTTCAACCATGCCCATCATAGCAGTCAACATTTGTATTTTACTATGAACAAGAAGTAAACAAATTCTGACCATGTGCTATTTAAAATTCGCGCCAGTGTATAACGTGTTATACGATACCACCGGCACGTTTGTGTCATACATGCCATAGAAAATGTACATTATGAAAGCGTCAAATGTGAAGGTGTATGACGTTAATGTGGTCGGGTATTATAGATAACACATATATACATAATCCATATACACTAGCGCGAATTTCAAATAGCGCATGCAGACAAAATGATTTATTCAGTTTTTTATGGTTAGTATAAATTCCGTTTTTCTATGAAACCACTCGAATGTGCGTTTAATTAATACTTATTTTTATAGCTTACTATTGTATAAGTTATTCTTAGTACGGTTCTCCTTTAAGGTGCCAGAATGAACATGAGCTTACAGCCAGCATGCAGACAATAATTGTGCAAAAGTGGTAAAGCTATGTTTCAGGCATAAGAATATTGTCAGGTATGTCCCATTACCAATGGTACACACCAGAATTGTAACAGGTCTGGTAACAATCTTTCAATATTAAATGAGGTTTTCTTTTCACCTGGTAACCTGGTAACCAGTACATGTCCCAGGGCCGGGTTTTCGGCAGCTAAATCCCATCACCCCCCATCGGGTTTCTAAAAAAATCCAATGAGGAGGTAGCTGGTTACCCTGAATCGCACTAAAAAGACGATCTACCTACAAGGGTCGTCGTCTCTATTTTATTAAATTGATTTTGTTTTATTTAAAAAAACTCCTGAATGCAGCAAAATCATATTCAGACCACTAAAATTTTTTAAGGTATTGGCAAAATTTGGAAGTTCTGGACAAACGTGTAAACAGGTTTAAGTATATTGCACATAAGAGTACTAAAGATACTATAAGTCTAGTCATAGTACACTGAGCATTTATTACTTAGATGAATGCACATTTGGAAAAGAAAAGAGAAGTGATTTGAAAGTTAGGCAGAAATTTCAGGCTATATGTAGAATAGTCAATTCAATGATGCCATTATACTGCATAAAGTAATAGGCTATTCCAATTGATATCAGCAACACCCTTTTAGGGTGTAAGTGGCAGCCTGGGGGGAGTGCAGATTTTGAACGATCAGCACATTTAAATCCATATGGTCTGTGAATGCAAGGTTGTAGTGCAATAGCTGCCATTTTGTCAAAATTCCCCATTCAAACACATATTATGCCAAGTCTTTGGTCAGTTGCTCTTGAAAATTGGTTCCCTGTGTCTTCAGGCAGACAGTCGCCCGCAGAACATTTCAAGAGCCACCGACTCAGAAAAGATTAATTAACAGTCATCCTAATACAATGGCAGCACACTGTATGTATCACATGGCAGTTTGCTATTGACACATATCCACAATCGTTTGCAATTTACATGACGATATACTACTGTGCAAGATTTCTGACTCTTTAACCGAGGGTCTGTTCAAACAGACTATTGCTAAACCTTGAGGAGTAAAGGATTTTTCATGGATACCCCAATGTTTTTTTTCACTAAAGAGCTTTTCCAAGCCGAGCAAATTGAAGCCAGTTATGTGATTCTACAAACTACTGTTGAACAAATAATAAAATATCAAACGATGGGCAGGCATGCCTATACACAATGACCTTCAAATGCAACTGGTGCATTATGGGAAGATTGCTGGAACACTTACCTGTTGGCCAGGACATGGTGAAAAGTGCGAATTGCCAGGTTAGTGAAATGGAAGGGTAAATAAAACAACATGTCAGTGTTAATAATGTCCAAAATGATGGTACACTTATGAGTGCATCTTTATTGAGTGAGGGTTAGGCTGCAAAATCATGTCCTTATTTGTGAGTGTTATTAGTAACAATTCACCAAACACTAGACTATGATGTGAAAAGTTAGGAAGTTAATCTGAAAAAATTGTTATATTTTAAAAAACATTCTCAGTTTGTAAATTAATTACAAGCAAGCCTACTTATTCATATGAAAAAAAGAAACAAGAAAAAAGAAAAGACATGAGTGTAATCATGAGATGTTAATAAACCTTCACCTGTTTTTTAAATTTGAAGAAACAATAAAGAAAGTGAAATAGAAACATGATTTGTGTGGTAGATGTCATTACCTACATGTGAGATATATGTTGAAATTGACTCTCTATCATATTTATTGTTCTAGGTTAATTATAAGGTCATAAAAGCAGTCTTGATAGATTTATCTAGCAATTATTTCAAAACACTGCAACTCCAATCAGCCGTCTCACCATTTACAATTCAACAACAAGAAAAAATATTCACAGGCGTACCATACTACAATGTAG
>JAMKCH010000696.1:0-67521 GCA_023653785.1 Ophioderma brevispina
CCCCCCCCCAGCCAGAGAAAAAATGGACCATTTGGGAAAAATCAGCAATTTTTTGGCCAAATTGGTTAAAACTTCAAATTTGAGAGTCTGCCCCCCAAAAAATGCACTTTTGCCCCCCTCCAATTCCTTTGCTGTTCACCCCTCCCCCCATGACTCTCAAATTTAAGCACATCTTGCAACACATACAATCCACACCACAGTGAAATACAGAGAGTGACGCATGCGTAGGAAATTATAGTATGTTGGCCTGCGAACGATCGTGTTGATTCCACGACTATTTAGCTGTTGTTGAGTGGTATGTGGGTCTTAGTGTGAGGCCCAACAGTCCCCCGAGATGCACTGTGAGCCCTGTGAGCAGTGTTGCTCTCTTCGAGCGAATGACACTATCATTAACTGAATGACCCCATACCGACCCGTTCTTGTAGGTGGTATTAGTCTTCTGGTATCTATCAGGCGAGATTGCCAACGTAACCCATCAGCACTGTTGTTTGATGTACAAATTTAGAAAATAGATAAATTATGATTTATTGCAAATTTTGGCCCTCCATTTGACAGTGTGGCAATTTGTTTTGAATTTACAGTAAAATGTTTTATATAGATATTGTGAAACATGTTTAGAATGCCAGTAAGCCTCCAAACAAATTTTACTTTAAATTGTAGGTATAGGCTGACTGAATTAGATCTTCCAAGGCTGTGATGTGAATAAAACATAATAACCACTGGCAAATACTTTTACAGTTATTTAACCTAAAGTCAAATTAAGAGATGTGTGTTTGTTTTCTATTTTCACAAGTGTAGTCATATTTGGCAATTACCCCAAATATCCAGTTCATCTAGATAAAGAATACATGGGCACTGAACGTTTTCTTTTTAATAAACATGAACATTGGAATTCGTGAATACTTAATACTCTCCACAGATTTACACACAATGAGATGGGTGCTCTAGATTTTTAGAAATTAAAATTTAAATATAAATACTAGGCCCATACTTATCTCTTATAAGAAAGGACACCTTTCAGAGCTTGTTCATATTTTTTATTCCATGTTGTAACATATTAATGCTTTGTTAAAGAAATGCTTTGAAGTTGTAAATAACAACCTAAAATATGATCAATTTTGGTATGTTAATTCATTTCCCATTGTTGATTTCGTAATACTATTTGGATATCTCATTGTAAAGTACTTTGTGGTAGTCGTAGGGTTGTTGGCGAGTAGGATTTTTATTGTCGACAATCGTCAATTTTCAAGATCCGACGTACGACAGTGTCGCCAAAAAGTCTCTAAACGATTTGACGTCACTAGGGTTCGCATGTTCATGTTTGGCATGTATATGACGCGAGTCACGCAACGTGTACTACTGTTGTAAGCGCCATGGGCTATTGTAGTGAGAATGGAAACACAATTCAGCACCATGAACATCGCATGACCGCCAGCAAAATAAGATTTTATCCAACCCTATTGTCTTAAAATGATAACGGTGCAAATCTTTATATTTTAACGTTTTAAAATTTAAATTTTAACGTACAAAATATTTAAGATTGTTGAGCTATGAAAAATAAGTACCGCGGCCGTACCCTGTAACTTACGTTGTTGATATTCCACTCTTTTCTTCCGTCGCATTGTGACATTATTCAGACTTCCTATTATTGCCGAACGTCGGCTCGGCTCACGAGGCAGTCGGGAGTCACGTGCGCCTTACGTTAAGTAAAGGGATTCCAAAGGGGGGTGGTAAGCGCGGGGGTTAGAGAATTTCGCGATTTGCTCGGCCATGTTCGTGTGAGTTCGGCTACGTCATACTGGATTTTCCCGTCCTTAGCTCACATGCGCAGTGGTAACGGGGATTTGTTTTGCAAAAAAAAGATGCGACGCCGACGCACGACTTTAAAAATAGCTGAAAAAAATATAGAACCAGTGGTAGGAAGGGAAAAAATCGATAAATATCGGCGATGTTTAAGCTATTATATAAGGTAATGGGTATTTTATAACTAGATTTGATCGACAGGGGTAGTCCTGCTTGTCGACAGGGTTGCAAAGAAAATAAATGAATAGAGTCGCGACAACAACCCTAGGTATGTGATACAATATACCAGAGGCAATTAGATAAAATTCCCCTTTATTGTATTGGGAACTTGTTAATGAAACCAACTATCACCATATCAATGAAAAATTTACCTTCTCGGAATTAATTTGGAAAAACTTTGAATAATATTGGTATTTTGAACACAGGGACATCCTGCACAAAATCAAAGGACACAATCAATAAACAAATAAATGCAAGCACATGTTGATATTATTCGCAATTACTGCCACTGCCGCAACGCAATTAACCTTGAACTTCAAAATGTTATAGTGACATTTCAAATGAATAGCTGCCCGCAAGTGTCCTTTTTGTATTTGATTATAATCAGTATAAAAAATAACAGATCAAAGTTAATTGAGACAATTTACCTAGGCGACACAATTTCAAACACACTTTTACTGAGCCACTTGAAGCTGTGAAATAGTTACTTAAAACCATAAAAATAATTCATTTCAAAAATACTAATCAATTTGACTCTTAATTTGGAAATTTGATCTCCCCGACATCTTGTGCTAATTGCGGATCTTATTCTGGCAGCTTTCTAGTCTTTTGAATGGACATGCCTTTTAGTCTTAGATACGGGAAGGGCAAAGGACAATTCATGTTGACATAGGCATTGCTAGTAGAAGCAAAGCAATTAGTTGGAGAATCTCTTGGTTATTATTACCCTAGGCTATTAGCCCTGACGCTGATTTGTCTGAGACTGCTTGGCCATTTCCGTAGGATTGACCTATATGCAATATTGTAAACACTAAACAGTATGGTTATGATATCACGCTGATGTCTTTCATCATGCACAATAATTGATTCTGCCTAGATGGATCCTTTCAACATGTTTCTTATAACCCGAGTTAAATGTCATGTATCCAACCTTACACTGAAAAAAAAATGGCAGTTCTCAGCTGTCCCACTCACTATATTCAAAGAATACTGTGGCCACCAATCAGAAGGATATGCAAATAAGCTATTATATTAGGGCTGGTCTCGACAAGGCCCTGTTGGCCGAACAAGGTTGTCGACAATATGCAACTTCTCCAGGCATGGCGACAACCATGGAGATTTGTCGACAACAAATATTCATGGAGTAGCCTTATCGCTTTTGTACCAGCCTAACAAAAATTTCACAGCAAATAAAATAATTGTAATTCCCCCTGCCCTTCCCACTGCCTATTGACTTTATGAAATATTGAAATTTAACCATAACTTTTACTTTCATCCCCAGTAACATGGTTTCAATAAACATTCGCAATCCAGAAATCTGTGAACATAGTTTTTGTTATATATCTTACTTAATCGCATGATTGACCCCCCCCAGAAGTTGGCCCCACTTTTGCGTAGAAATGGTTCAAATAAGTTCAAAAAACCTCCCAATGGGCCAGCTAGTAAAGTGTGGAAGTTTAAGAGTCCAAGTGAGGTTAATTTGTTTTTTCCATACAGTGCTTCAACTAAACCCTTTGTGTGCTATAAAGTATAATAAAACAAAATTGAGAATTGGCATGTCAAAAGATTGATTGTCGACAATTGTCGCAATCGGGTTTTATGATTTTACCCAACATGTCGACAAAGAAAACACAAACCGATACCACTCAAATTGCATATATATACCATTAATAGTTTGCATGGGAAATACTTGTGTCTACCACTACAACAAGTGTCATCAAATTGGACTTTGCGTTCTGGTTAAGGTTCACCTTTTGGCCGCAACATCTCCACAGCTTACACCCTAATGCTAAGGGAACTGCATTACTTTTGCCGTGGGAAATGGAGTTCATTCATTCAAGCTTTTTTTTGGCAAAATTTTCGGTTACCCCTTCCCCCTGCGCCTCTTCCGTTCAAAAAATTTCACACTCCCCCTTGATCATGCTGATTTTCCCCAATTAAAAAGTTCATGTTCCCCTCTCATTGATGAAAACATTCACGTTTCCCCCTCTCTTTAACAAAAATTTTCGGGTTCCCCCTAACATCCTCCATTCCCCCTGGCGTAAATAATGACCCCTCTCCCTAAGTGGTCCTCAGCTATGCTAAGTGTTCACAACACGAAAGTATCATAGTACACTTGAAGATGGGCCCTTACAAGCACCCAGGCCTGCAAAAAAATGATGAAAAATCCAGCAGTATCCCTCCTATTCATAGATCCACTGTCCTCAGATTCTTATGCATTTGTTTTATGGAAAGGTGAACATTTCCCTCCTGATTCTGCCAAATACCAGAATTTTCCACTGGGTAGCCTCACAAATTACCTATTGGTTAGGCAAGCACTTCTGCATTTTTTCTTTCCTTTCTTTTATTCCTTCAATTAAGAGCCCTAATATTTATTTGTGATGGTAGTGATGGTGCACGTAAGTGTGTGTTGTGTGCATGTGTGCGGCATGTAGTTCTGTTTTTGTATTGTGTGCATGTGTGTGTGTTTTTGTGTGTGTGTATGCATGCACATTTGGTATACTGCACATGAAGCATGCATGCACATACACTAATGATTTCAATAAAAAATTTTTGGGGTTTGTGTTCAAGACATCAAAGTTTCCTGGCTTCCTGCTATAACATTCTAATCTTAATAAAATACAATAAGTTCTCATCTTTTAAGGGTTAAGGTTATACTTAACATTTTGTGATGCTTAATAATACACCAAGGTAAGACCAGAAAGTGACATCCTCACTCCCACCCCCTTGCCACTTCTCTGTACAATCGCTAACCACGTCCCCCCCCCCAACAGACACCCCCCCCCCCCCCAACCCCCACAAACCACCACCACACCAAGCAGATTTTGCTATTTGGGTACAGAATATAGGACTTTTCTTTCTTGGTTCTGGCTGCTCGATTGATTTAAATGTGACAGACTTCGGTATTCTCAGTCATATTCCGCCATACAGCAACCCTCTGCAAATTTCAGTCGCTAGAGTCGGTGGTCCCCCAATAAAATAACACTAGAAGAAACTGTGCTACCTTAAAGGTTCTTGTTAAAATTAACAAACTCTCAGGCCAAATTAAATATCAGAAGCTACACACCGCCATTCGTTTTGTCCTAATTTGAACCTTCAACTACCAATCTATTACTTACTGTCAGTCCTAAAGGCTCAGAGGGTGGTGTTTGAGTCAATCCAAAATGCACCAGTTTTGGAAATTTCAACCAATAAGGTCATGTGATCCCACAAAATCCTTTTCTTAAAACCTAAAACCCTGACTATTTACACAATTTTTGGCCACAGGTGCCTAGTACTTAGGACGGTCCCGTGTTCTAAACTTCTTGAACACTTTTTATCCCAAGCACTGACATGTGTTTTTGTACATTTAGGCACATTGCAGTGCATTGTGTGATTGATTCCAAACAATCCTCTGGTCTAAAGGTGGTTTGGTACCATCCAAGTCATATCACATTTCCCTGCACAATTTGACACCATACAGCTCCAACAGAGAGGAAAATCCAAGGTCTGCCGCATTTTACCAAATCTTGATATTTTCAAATCTTGTTTTCGAAACGTGATACGATATCAAGCCGAGCGTCAATTTTGAGATCTTTAAAAGCACTAATCTAACTTGTCTTCCTTCAGATTTAACTGTAAGGAATTATGTGGTAGGAAAATAATTGTAACTGACATCAAAGGAAATTATTTCTGATGAAGCTTTCACGGCATAATCACTCTAGTTTGAAATCTTAACATTGCAATATAGACGCAGAACATCTGTTTCTGAAAGTTTGGACACCAGCCAATGGCAAGCGTTATTGCAAATATCCAGTCTTGAGAGACTAAAGAAAGATAGGAAGGTAGTCTCTTCAGTCAAGTCGACAATATGCCAGCTCTACTGGCTACTTGCACATTTTCCGAAAGCCAAGGTGAAACCAATTTTGATAGCAAGTCGAGATATATTTCTGAATAGGTATAATGGGTGATGAGTCAACCTGCACTAGCATCACAAATGTAAATTTACTCTGTCCAATGATGAGCATCTTTACTTAAAGGCCGACGCAGAGATTTCCTGAGGAGAGGGCGCCCCTAATTTCCAAAAAAATTGTGTTTTTTGCATGTACATAATGCTGTCCATTATACTAATCACTGTGTGCAAAATTTAAAAAAAAAAAAAAAAAATTTCCTTCATATAGAAAATCACAACTTGTTATAAAATCGGATCCGGCTTTTTGTTATACAAGATTCCTATGGGACGTAATACTACCCATAAATGCTTTATGCATTCAAAACGAAAAATCCGATTCATCTCAATTTCGGAATTGTGCTTTTAGGTTACTATCGTTAGTTCTAGTTTATATTTTTCATTATTAACAAAAAAATAAATATTTTGAAATCTCTGAGTCAGACTTTAAAGGTGGTGGTTCCGATTATGTGTATTGTTTTCTACTTGATATGAGAGCCTGGCACTGCACTACAACCCATAAAGTACGTGGAAACCAAACAGTGCGGTTTGATGGTACGCATAATGCAGTTGCAAAGCCCTCGTTCAATACTGTGCTAAATAAAGTGGTTAACCACTAAAACGGCGTTTTTTTGTGAATATCCTTGCGGAATGAAATGGATTCGAGGGCTCAATTCATGACGACAATGAGAAAAATACGGCCTTTCATCTGATATCAAAATCGATACTACTCAAGGTAAATCAGGGGGCGTCCCAAAGACGATCGGAACAGCCCCTTAAATTTAATTGCCGATGTTATGTGCAGATTTGGCCTTTTATTATGATCTTTAAAAAGTATCTATAGCCTGCTCTTTAAATTTGCAATTTTTTATAGTTCGTTAAGGGGGATGGCTGTTTAAGGATATGAAGTTTTCAATCTTGATAGATTGGCATTCACTACAAAACCCCATTGTAGAGTTTCGCACCAATGTTCAATCCGTTTGAGGCGAGAGCTAAAAACGTGATTTTGGAAGCCTGTAGAGTATTCGATAAATTAATATTGGTCGACCAAAATGGGAACTTTTCTGCTCTAAAATTCAAACCCAATCGTTTGGCTCTAATATTTCACAGGTAAATGAGAAAACGGTAGCCTTTCGTATATAACCATAAAAGTTGGACACTTTCGGTAAAATCTGGGACTTATGGGGACGAGGCTATTAGTGATCGGGCCATGGGCCTTTAAGTTTTATAGCTATGAAATATTTGTAAATATAAAATATTTCAGTGGCTTGAAGGTGATACAAGAATGTATTAACGAGCTATAAAAATATTGCACAAGTCAACAGAGACAAAGTCTATGTTGTGAAAATATGATTTTTTAAAGTTATTAAAAAATTAAAAAAAGAAAAAACCTAAAAAATTAAAAAAAAAGGTTTTTCTTTTTTTAAAAAATGCACTAAACGAGGTAGTGTGAAATCTTACTTAAAATATAAAAGTGGTGCTTGGTACAACCATGTTACAGTGTATAAAATCGTTCTTGTGCTTTGCTGTCTGTTTATGGAATCTTATTTTGATCACTTAGAGTGTTGCCCTACTGAGGGTTGGCCACCAATCATGGACCTGCAAGCTTGTGATCATTGAAGTAGGGCAGTATAGCTACCAACGACTTATATACAGATAGACAAGCGGATTCTCCACAAACGGCGTAACCAAAACCAAGGTGCCCAAAAGTATTAAATGAGCATACGCATTCATTAACATAGTTTGGGCACCACCATATTGGTTTACGTATCATCGTATTTGGAAAGTCCTTATGCATGTTTATGAGACACGCAGTACTTACGTTCGTCACACTAGCGAGTGAAAAACAACAATAAACAAAACTGAGTTGCCACATGCTTCATCGCGACTCAATATCTCTTTGCCTAAAGCAAAATTTACCGGGGTAATCGGAGATTTTTTGTGCATAGGAATGCAGGAATATTTTTAGATGCATGGTTTCTTCCCTCGATGTGGTTTTGCCTAATTATTGCAGAAAAATAGGACTCGATCAGACAATGGAACGTTAGAAATGCAACACTGATAACATAACGCGCGACGCACAGATTTGTTGGTTCGTTGCTTGCGATCAACAGTGACGAACGCGAGTGTGCTACGAGCAAAACCCCCGGCGGTTGTGTGTGAGAGAAAACGGTGACGGGCTTGGGCTATTCCCCAATACACGCGATTCCCCCTCTTGGTTTATATTCTAGCTCAATGAGCTGACACAGCTATGCACAAAACACTCTTCTGCTTATTTCACCAACCAATGACACTTACTTTCAACTTTTTTTGCAATTTAGGTAAAACACACTTATAGCACTTAATTAATCACAGGAGCAGTAGTATTTCCTTACATATCTGCACAGTAACCCACATTGACCATTATCTGCAGTCCAGCAGGTCAATGCCTTCGTAAATCCAGATTCTACCTTAATTGAATTCAATGACCCTCAATTTCCAGACAAAAACTCTCAAACCAGCGCCAATTTTGAATCGGGTAAAAAATCCGAAACAAGAGTAGTTTGTATTGTTTCACTTTTAAAGGTGCACCAAGAGATTTTGAAGCCCCAAATATTGTATAAAAATAGTAATTCCATAGATTAGATACTCAATAGATTTCTGCCTTGTATTTGGCTACAGAAATGTCTTAAAAAGAGAAAAAAGGTGATGTCATTTGCTAAAGTTCAAGAAAAACATAGGCTGAATGTCGTATTGCTCCTATACAAAATTAAAATTCAAATTTTTGAACCAAAGAAAAACAATTCTCAGCTTAATCCTTTCAGATATGGTTATTTTTCATGGAAAGCTTTACATCTGGGCAAAAATCAGTACTTTCAATTTTGAGGGACACCATATGTGAAATCTATCGTTGCCTTTAACTTATTCCGATTATTTTCACTAGAAAATTTCATCCTTTAGATATATTTAACCTTTTTAAACAAAGGTCCTTTTATTCTGTATCTCCAAAGACGAATAATTATTCCATGTGTTTTAAAAAACTTATTGAATTGACAGGTCCGCAGTGACCAATTTTTAAAATTAAATCTTAAAAACAAGCAATATAATAGCATTATAATTAGGCAATGAAAAACTACTTTATACGGACAACCAACCAGATTTGGTGTTTTGAGATTAAAAAAAAGTGGTATGCATGTAAGAAAAAAGCCATGTTTTTGGCATAGCGAGACTAACTGACCTTTACCTTAAGACAGCAGGCCAATGCATTCTATAACCTGTTTCTTAAATCCTACAAAGAGCCCATTTTATTTTTTGTTTAAATTTAATAATCAAATAATTCTTAATAATCAAAGTTTAAGATGAATATACAGTTCATGTTTAATTTGTTTCTACTACAAAATCAAAATCATTGACTTCATGATGAACATAAAATGACCTTGAAATTTTATAGCTATGCAAAATTAGAATCTTTTCCTGTCAGTTTTGAGTTTCATCACAGGGCTCCATTAGTTGTCATGACATTAGAATTAGCATTGATACGCTAAATATCTGCCCTATCTCCCATAAACAGTGTATTACAGGATTAGATTGCAAGCAGGTCTAATTTTCTAGGGTCATATTCTTCATAACACCAATATTTGATGGCTTTGAACCACATGGACTCCATAAGAAGATATGAATGATAAGTTTTATTTTTGTAGTAGAAATTGAATCCTAAAGTCAATGGCTAATTCAGTTTTCCGAATTCCTTCTACCTTGCGGGATTACATGTGTGAGGTTAAGTTCATCTTTATAGAGTTAATCCTGTCGTCTTGCATAGTAATTAGTGGGACAGCTGAAAGAACAAAAGGTTGGTGTTGGTTAATTTCTTCAAAAAGCATAATTCTATCTCCTGTTGGCCTTGCAGTACAAAATATAAAAAAAAAAATGTTTCTTTTCATTTCAAAACTTTATTTTCAATTGCGTAACCAGAATCAACAATAACGGGTTGTTCTTCGCTGGCATGTTACTTAAATAGCAACAAAGGCCACAAATTAATAACAAAGGTAAAAAATGCAGATTCAATCTCCAACTGTATTTTTTTTTCTATTTTAAGGTGACCATTCAAGAATAATATATGTTTTAAAATGGATCGCGTAAGGAAGACATTGAACTTCGATGAAATGAAATGTGCGCAACATAATCTTATAATCAAAACATGCATTTATTCCATTAAATATATGATAATTCAATTAAAATGACACATGATTGAAAGAAAGCAACAAAAAATGAGCAAACAACAACAAACATTTTACATATAAACGAGCAAATTTATCTCTAAATTCCTTCACACATTGCAGCAGACAAATGATTTGGAAAAAAAATGGAATAATTTAGGACTCTATAAATGGCAGCTATATCACACAAATTACACGCCTAATTATTTGGTCCATAGAAAAATGCAGCCATTAAATTTGATTGGGTTTTTCCACCCACTGGTAATTAGCCTCAAGTTCACCAGGGCTGTCTCGAATGTGATGTAACCGTGTGTATTGGATGCCGCTCCATGTGAAGTGATCTGTTGAAGTGATTGGCGATAAATTTAATAGGGAAAGTATTGTAAATGCATCATATTTCCTGATAGTTTAATTTTTAATGCGTTTATCGATGTATGTGCAATTGTAAAAGATATAGTTTAGAGGCTACACAAAATAACACATTTCCAATAAGTGTTCTCCAAAAACCTAAAAGGTAATGTTGTTGTGTTATTATTATTTTGATTTTGTTGTACTTTAAAGGTGCAATGAGAGATTTAAAGTCATCTATATTTTCTGTGATCGGTATGGATGTCATATAGATTAGACACCAATAGATTCCCTACTTTTATTTGGCTTCAGAAAACTTAAATAAGAAAAAAAAGTGATTTATATATGCGTACATTTCAATAAGAAATATTAAAATGTTAAATTTCTAATTTCGTCATATAGGAAATTAGAAATTAACAATTTTTACCATCGAAACAGTTCTCTTCTTCAGCTCAATCCTTTCAGATTGGATATTTTGATGAAGCTTTAACACCCAGGCCAAAATCAGTTATTTTCACATTTTAGGGACACCTGTTATTTGAAATCTTTGTTAACCTTTAAGATAATGTAAGCGAGTCTCTCAAACAAAATAGAGATAAACGGCCTACATGTCAAAATCAAACAGCACCTTTAAGCAATATCCAAAGACATCAACAAATATTTCATTGCTATTATCACTAACCTCCTTCAATTATTACGCAGGCAAAAGCACTTATCTATTCCTGGTTAATATTATTTCACCATGCGCCTGTAAAAAAACTACAATTGATGCGTGTGTGTAATATTCACGACAGCTTGAACACCTCTCTTGCTTTGTACTCTGTATTCATATCACAACATTTACTACACGTGACATGACACATATTCATCTGCTACATGTGACACATTTACTGCATGAGAAATATAGTCATGCACTATCACAGATAACAAGCACAAACTTAAAAACCTGCAAAAATTTATTTAAAGCTCTTAACACCTCTAATGCACACAAAGGCAGCATTTTATAATCACCTGCACATGGATTGATTGATATCTCGATCACTTGAGCACCGTAAGTGATAGGTAGCATTTAACCAAGGAACATGTTCTGTTTAAATGTACACTACATATCGGGGCCTGTACTGTATCTCTTCTCTTGATACACTGTTCCCTAGACAACTACAGGGATATGACCTAGGAAATCTCAGCTGCCATCCTCCAAACCATGTTATGCAACCCACTTTGGCAAAGGCATAATAAATAGATACAGTTGCTATTCAGAGACTAAGATAAAATATTTTTGCAGCATGACTTTTTTGTAAAATCCTCACCAGCCTCATTTTTGTGACAATTTTTGGGATTGTACTGACCCCTGTTTAATAATTTTACAACTATACAGTAGCCTATACTTTCAAAGAAACATGCATTAGCACTTTTATCATACTACTTCTTCCAAAGTCAGAGCTACGATTTGTTCACCATTTTTCTTCCTGTGCAACTAATTTTAACATAATGCATGTCATTGATTTCAGGAGTGTAACAGCAGAACGGTGTCTTATCTGTGTTGCGACATCCCGGATCAAATGTCGGAAAACGTCTCATCTACCTAAGATGATGACCTAAGATGGAAAAATTTGAGGATTCATACATTTACATCTGATCTAGCATTGTTACGTAGCTGTTACTCAGAAGGGTGAACGTCTTTGTTATCAGCAAAAAGTTGTTGGTGTGTAATCAGAGGAGGAATCAGTCTTTGAGAAGGGGGACAGGTCATCCAGGTGAATGGCTATAGTATGTTCACTCTAAGATAGAACATGACATTGGATTAACACCAGAAAAGCCCAAGGTATCGCATTCTAAGGTATTAACATACTCCAGTATGTTTGTGTATTTTGGCACAACTGGGAATGAGTATCCTCTGAAACAAAATAAAAAGGACATGATCGGCCAAAATGGGGGATCATATTCGAACTTCCCTGAACAGCATGAAGGTAAATGTAAGATCCCAGACACTTTATAAAATCCAGATGGAAGTGTGTTTGATCTTTTAGCAAGTCTGGTATGTGTATGCAGGTACCCTTTTGGCTTCATTGCTATTTGGGATGGTTGCCATCCAACCAGCACTAATGACAAGTTATTGATACTCCTAATACTCCCACTCACAACCTCTATTCACCTTAACATAACAATTGCATTGGTTTACCCCATACAGATTACACTTCACACAGTCATGCATGAAATCGTTGAAGAACAGATAGCTTGCATATTTGGGAACAGGTGAGATTAATCAGGGTTCCAACATAAAATATATTCACTGATTACGAAAAGGAGACTGCCCTCAATTTTCCAGGGGGGGGGGGTGGGCTGTGCAAAGTTGGTTATGAATGGAAACCCACATTTCCTTAATGTTAGCTCTTTTAGAGTATTTTAGCAGATATGTCTTCGAGGTCTGCTTATTCTGGTTGACAAGGAGAGTCTTCAATGAACGGCTCTTTTCACAGCCACCTTTACTCTATTTTAGCAGATAAGCAATGGACTACTTGTTCTCTGTGACGGAGGCAGTCTTCAGTGAACGGCTCTTTTCACAGCCACCTTACTCTATTTTAGCAGATAAGCAATGACTACTTGTTCTCTGTGACGGAGGCAGTCTTCAATGAACGGCTCTTTTCACAGCCACCTTTATTCTATTTTAGCAGATAAGCAATGACTACTTGTTCTCTGTGACGGAGGCAGTCTTCAGTGAACGGCTCTTTTCACAGCCACCTTTACTCTATTTTAGCAGATAAGCAATGACTACTTGTTCTCTGTTGACGGAGGCAGTCTTCAGTGAACGGCTCTTTTCACAGCCACCTTTACTCTATTTTAGCAGATAAGCAATGACTACTTGTTCTCTGTTGACGGAGGCAGTCTTCAGTGAACGGCTCTTTTCAGAGCCACCTTAACTTTATTTTAGCAGATAAGGCAAGGTTTGCTTGTTCTCTGTTGACAGTGGCAGTCTTCAGTTAACGGCTCTTTTCAGAACCACCAGTAGACAAGTGACAGCCTACAGATCTTCCATTTAGTTTATTTGTCCTGAAGAAATCCAATAACCCACATTCTCTGTTTCTAAAAAATCTGTTAACACATTGACATAAGTGGTATATCCCATGTTTCATAACCAAGGTGATTACCTGTTCAATACAGCTAGTACATTCACATGGACACCAAAAAAAAAAAACAACTCTAGCTAACTTAAGTAATTCTTTGTGATCCTTCTAGCATATGAAAAAAGAACACAGACAAGCCAAGTAAAAAGAACTAATCTTTTTAAGCTATCAGCACTGACAACCAAATCCATATTACCTTTAAATTAATACCACAAACCTCATTCCTAATCCGAAAAAAATCCTGTGCATGCGAATTGGGAATTACATGAAGATAATCTAACACTTTTTCACGCATATGCAAGAATTCACCGCTGACTTGGAAATACAATATTATTACTAATACAATTCCATTGTATGTCAATGGCACATTTTGTAACTCCCAACACAACACTTCATCCTTAGAATCAAGGTGGCAACTGCAGAACCTAACGTAAACTGCGCAAACACTACCTGGGACATCGCAGCAAGTTGAGGCACGTTAAACTTGCAGGAAAAAAAAGGTAACCAAAATAAGAATGCTTGTAGCAAGAATTAGATCACAGATTCAGTACCAGTATAGAGAAGTGATATTAGAGAGCAATCGTATTTAAGACAGAGTGATCATAATTTTCAACCAACCTCAGTAAAATTAAGAAGTTAGGCATCCCCCATGTACTTCCAAAACACATTTGAATTCTCCTCCATCCCCTTTCCCTAGATGTAAAGAGTGATTGTTCCCTTATCAGTATTAACCATTTCTATAGGCTATAAGACACATAGTGATTTTTGAGATGGCTTCCCAAATGACCTGTGGCCATTTGGGAAGGCATCTCAAAAACCACTGACCTAAGACTAGGCTTGTTTGTACTCATCTGACTTTATTTTTCATGCTGATGCCGAATATGTCCATGAGAATGCCTATTTTGACATTTTTAAAGAAAAAAGAAGTTTGCAAAATTTTAACCTTTGAGCAACTACAGTCACACAGACACAGTCCCTTCAAAGGGGTAAACATAGCAATCGAAAAAACACTACACGAATTCCAGAAAAATGCACCCTCAATTTTTTTCAAAACTGGGACTTTTGCATATTTAGAAATTGTTTACCAATGTATTAGCTCACACGTGAAGTGAATAAGCTGAAATTGCCATTTTTTTATGTAACAAATAAATTTTGTATTTTCTGTTAAGCACAAAAAAATCCCACCATGCTTCTCTTTAGGGCCGATTAGAACAGCAGGCAAGTTCAAAACGTTTTTTTTTTTGTTTTTTATTTTGTTTTCTGCTTGTTCACTTTATGTACTAAACCTCTGAAATGTTCTCAGTAGGCATTCTTCAACTAACCACAAGCAAATTTAGATCAATTTATGTCCCTTTAAGAAATGAAGAACAGTTAACTGATGACAAATGATAGACTACTTTCTAAACTGATTTTAGGTCAACAAACTGGTTTTGAGATGATTTTTTTTTGCATATACGCTCGTATACTTCACACAGACGTCATGCGTGTTTGCAAGGCACAACTTGTTTCAACCTTGGCATATTTGCCATGTTCTGACATATATGTATGATTAAAAAATGTTGTGGAAATGACCCCTTTTACCACTCTTTTGGGAAAGTTTCAGTAGTAGGCAAGTTGAGGCATGCTTGGTTTTGAAGGAACTGAAATTCCTCCTTGAAGACATGCTCTAAGTGTGAACGGTCGGATTGCTGACAATGTGTGTGCACACACAGCACAGTTCTTAGTACTCCACATAATCTGCTTTATTCTAGTTTCCAAGGACACATTACAGAGACCTATATTGTGTATATCAGCTTCAGCAATCATGTTAAGCACCCTGGGTATCACAAGCATACATATACAACATGGTCAAGTTGTCAGTAAGCAGGTATATAGGTTGTGAACTGTGCCTTAGGAATAAGGAATGAGACTAATGGCATATAATACCCCCCCCCCCCGGCACTACCACAATCTGTCTGACTGGCTCATTACAGGACACAACATGAGATGGCCCTCTGAGTAACCAATCAAAATAGTGCTTCAATATCTGTGTATATCATATCACCACTCTAACAGTGTCTCTGATTTGCTCATTACATGATATTAGCTGCCAGGTAACCAATCAAAATAGTGCTTAGATGCAAATAGATAGGCAGGTAGTGCACGGGGGTTAAGGTTAGCAAGTAAAATTTAACAGGATGTTAAAAAAATTACCAGATGGGCCTGGGTAAAAGAGGGGGCTTTGGAAACAAGTTATTTTTTACTTTGGGGTAACCAGAACTTCAACATGAACAAGTTCATAATGTTTGAATCTATTTGTTCAAAGTTTTACAAGAGTGAGTCAAAATTTCCATCTGTAATTTACCCAGACTTATGAGTCAAAAGAATTTACACATTCAATACCAGACTAAGCATGTTAATGCTTATTTGAACATACCAATCCAGCAGATTTCAAATATAATATCAAAATTCTGCACCAAGGCAAGCAAACCGAACAATTTGGGCAACCTCATAGCTTGAGGGCATTCATACAGCATGAATAAAGAGGTTCCCCACTGTGAGCCCTGGCTTTCGGATGGGAAGTGAAGGATCAAGAACTTGTGACTAAACTAAAAGCTGATTCATACTTACTAGGTGCTCAATGACTCTACTCATTATATAAGATGTCAATGTTGTGCTGGCCATTTTGATGACTCCACGGACCAAACTTTGTCAACCATTATTTTTGTTTTTGCCTTGGCCCTTTTTATGACATGGAAACACTACCCAAGTCATTATATTTATTTTAAAAATCCTAAATTAGGAAAAGTTATGTTATCAGTGTTGCATTCCCCAAAGTTCTCTTGTGTGAGCGGACAATTTTTCTGCAATAAAATTGATTGGAAAACCAATTGATGGAAAACATGCCCCTAAAAGATTTCTACATTCCTAATGCACAAAAAGTTTACTGATGACCTGTTAATAATTTTGCTGAAGAGATATTTGAATCAAACAGACAGCATATGGCACCAGTTGTTGTCGTCATTTTTCACATGTTATTGCAACAAACACAAAATACTTGCATGTCTCATAAATATGCATGCATAAGAGCTTCCCAAATATGATAGTATGCAAACCAAATATGGCGGTGCCCCAAATTATGATAATGAAGTGCGAATGCTCTAATTATATTTTGGGCACCTCGAATTTGGGTTACGCTATTTCAGGAAAATCCACCTATCTTGGTTATAAATAGAACATATTTGCCCTAACCATAACCCTAAATTTATCCTAAGCTTACACCTAATCCTAAACCCTAAATCTTAATCCCTGAGCCTTTTATACAGCATTCCTGATTGGTCAATTACAAAAATTCTCTACTTTTATACTAGCACCGGAAAGTTTAAGTTCGCTTCCTGTACTGGTTAGCTTGAACCCAGAGGGTGTTTTGAATCAATCCCATGATGCACTGCAATGTTCCTATACTGTACTGTACTAAACACATGTCAGTACTTAGCGATAAAAGTGTTTTAAAAGTTTAAGAACCACAAGATATTTCATAATCATGCTAAAAATTCCCTAAGTACTAACGCTTTGTGGGCTAAAATGAGGGTTTAAGTCAGGATTTTATGTGTTAAGAATAGGATTTTTATGGGATCACATGACCCTATTGAGGTGAAATTTCCCAAAAACTGGTGCATTGTGGGATTGACTCAAAACACCCTCTGGCTTGAACCTTTACAGTTAGAAAAGTATGCTCATCACATTCCCCCTAATCCTGGCAAATAGCATTGCTATTTCGTATACCCAAAATTTGCCAAGATATTTATTTATATTTTTCCCATGGATTCACTCCACTTTTTAATGTGAGGCCAGGGGACATACTTTGGCACAATCACAACATTTAAGGTCTGTAAAATAGTTTGACTCCCATGCACAAGTCATGGGGGCATGTGTACACACACACACAGAAATGCAGAACATACACACACTATCTCTGCACTGTCAAATTTCCTCGCCACTAGAAATAGAGTTATGACTCAAATATAGATCACTTCAAATCAGCTGTCAGGATGGTAGGGATCCCCTCGGGGTGCTGTGAACTGTAGGGATCACCTCAAACTACCACAACAATGAAAGGATTTCAACAGGCAGGCAGGTTCTTGTCTACTGAATGTCCTGTCTGTGGCTAGGTTATGATGCTAAAATTGTCACAGTATCTTTAGACTAGTTTATACAAAGTGATGCCTGCATGCAACTGTATGATGATGATGACTAACATTGCAATGTTCTTAAGATTTCATCTTAATTTTAAGGAAATTAACTTTCTCAAGGAATACCTATTGAGTCACACATAATTATAAAGAGATATCACAATCATGACTTGCACCTGAATTTCTCTTTAAATAGACTGGGAAGGTACTTTACTGATTTCCTTCAACTATTTTCAAAGCACGAGACTCGGTAGATATAAACCACAACAGCAGAAAATTTCCTTTAAAAAGTAAACACAATATCTTGCGGTTGCATTGACGTCTTTGTGTGAACCTTACAAAGGGAAAAGGTGGCTGCATTCTGGGACTGCATTTACCATAAATGATCAAGTAAAAGAATGCTGAGGTAGTTTGAGTCATCATCAATGCAGTATCAATAGTAGGTTTATAGGGGGGAATCCACTCTACCATTATCCAGGTCACCTACGATACAGATAGCTGATATCAGCCTGTGGTATTTTCTCTGCTTCTGTTTACTCTTCTTCTTATTGTTTGTTTTTAGATCAATCTTCTGTGCAAAATAAAATTGTGCTTTTTAAATAAATAACACACAATTTCTATTCTTTCCTGGCAATATCATGAAGTTTCTTTCTCAGTCTAATTTTTTTGAAATGTTAAAACCTAAAACTAGAATGGATGGCAACTGGTCTCAATTTTCATCTATAGAAAGCCAGGCAAGTGTACTGTAAATTTAGGTCCAGCCATTTGGATAGTAGAAGTGAAAATGTTGACCACATCCTTGGTCTTAAAATTCACTGGGGTAATGAGAAAAATATGAACTTTCTTCTGATACAAAATCTCAATTTTGACAAAGTAAGGTGGGGGAACAAGGTTGACGATCGGGTCACCCACCTTTGAACTGTATTTACTTGAATGCATTAAGTACTCTTTGTGTAATCCAGTCAAAATTGTAATTTCATAGCCACATTTACCCATCTAGTTCACTATAAATATTATCTGGAACTATTTTTAACACCATGCAAATTATAACATGGCGTGATGTGGCACGATTGTGTATAATTAGAAAGTAGAGCTACAAAGGGGTTTTACGATGGGAAGTCACAATTTGGATCAAAGCCGGGAGGGATAATTGTGCAGCCACTTTCATTCATCAGTTTAAGTTTGGACAATACAACTTTTGGCAGCAAATCGTGTATGTGCTTGTAGAATGAGAAGCCTTGTAGAGGTGAGCTTGAGGGTGAAGCGTGTGTTTTTAAACACACTCAACACACTCTGGACACTATATTGGCGGGTTTAATTGGCCATTGATAGGGTTATATAATAAAGCTTTTCACAATGAGCCGGTGATCGATCGACTTTTGCGATCAATCGCCATCTTTGGAGACTAGTGCAGCCGTTTTCTGAATATTAGAGACGCATGCGCAATGACTCCTTAGTTACGATGTGAAAGCTTTCCAAAGGAAGGATTTAATGAGCCGCTGGTTTCATAAAATACTTCTTTCTAAGACACTGAGGTACATGACCAGCTTTTAAGTGATGACTTGCCACCTTGGTTTGTTTCTGCACAAAAATAGCTCGTTTTCCGTCCTGAAAATTGAACGAACTGAGTAAGGAAATTCAACATGGCGAATAGTCTCTTACATAAGTGTATTTAGTGGATGCGTGTGTATTGTTATTGTGGAAGCAAAATGGCGATACGTGTCAGAGTTGGCAAAGTAGCAGTAATGAATTTGGTGGCTGGTTTGAAGTCTACAGACGTCGATCGATCGCAAAAGTCGATCAATCACCGGCAGTGTGGAAAGCCTTAATATAATCAGCCAATGGCAAACAAGGTTAAGAAGAGCTTCAGGTGCATCCAGAAGTACAGAAGGTCTATTTTGATTGGTTACTCAATCATGTTATGAACCAATCAGAGATGCTGTAAGAGTTTACTATTTATATCTATTTATTGCATCAATACATGTTAACCAAATCAATGCAAAATATGCATTCTACATATAGAATGATGTCATGAACACTCCTGAAATCAAGCGTACTATCATATCAACTTGCTTCGATGTTCACTTGAATATTTATATGTATTGAGAGCCTGTTCTGATATTCATTTCAGGTTCTATGTACTCTCTCTTGCTCTCCAATTCTATGAGCCTGTAACAATACGTAGCATATTACAAAATTCTGCGACACCTGACCAAATGACAACCATTCAAAGCAAACAGACTTTTGTGTACTTTTTTTTCCTGCGCAATCTCTTTCTCTCCTTTGTTAACAACCTGACATTTCCTTTGGCTTAACAGACCTCGCGACATAGTAGGAATTGTGTGAGAGATTGCTCATCAAATCTAATGATACCTATGTGACTGCTGGTCTTTAGTTTCCAGCGTTTAGTATGCATCATTGCACTCTGTCTTCTAGGCACTTATGACATGGCCATATTGCAAACATAAATGTTGTATGTCATTATTTTTATTATTACAAAATAGTGCATAATTTGTAAACAAATTTTGGAGTCCTTGTGCAAGTGAGAATTCAGATTGATTTCAATCGATCACACATCGTCATGTGAGTGCAACAAGGTCGTAAGTGCAATAGCTGCCATTTGTCAGAAAATTCCATTCACATAAACTATCATGAAGACTTGCGTCAGTGGCTCTGAAAGGCTCTTCAGGGTGTTGCCTGAAGAATCATTAAGAGCCACTGACTCAGGAAAAATAAAAAATTCCAAGTTATCCTAAATAAATGGCAGAAACACAGATGTATCACACGGCAGCTATTGCACTTACGACCTTGTTGCACGGCATGATGATATAACACTGCCACATTTTACCCTCCTGGAGACAGCTATATCATCTTCACAAACCAACACATACACTGTTTATAGTTTACTGACTCTACTAAGAGAAGGAGTTAACGCCGGGGTGGTGGGGGTGGGTTGGGGGAGTTAAATCAGAGCACAAGAACACGTCCAAACTAAAGGTGGCAAATGGTCGGCTATATTAAGGCCGCTTTAAAAAAAAAATAGTAGATTCAAGTCATATGGTCTTCGGAAAGTGACGAGGGAGGGAGACTTTTTTTTTCTTCGGATCGCGTTAGCCAACTGCTATAATGGATCATTACTGAAGGTTCTGAAACTGCAGGTCTGTCTCAAAATAAGCAGTGGGCTATCATTCAAAGTATCAATACTGTAATAACATGTTACAACTGCTGAAATTTTACAGTCTAGTAAATTAATAAATAAGCCATCTCATAGGTGTACACGTTGTATTCGTCGTTTACGATTGACGATGTTCGGTGCCACTTCATCACCCTGCACCCCTCCCCAGCTCCGGGTCAACAACACCGCCCCCCCCCCCATTTGTTGATCTATAATAATAATTGTAAACCTAGTACTATTTGTAAGAGATCTACAAATTTTACACTGAAATTTTTATACAATATGCACATGCATTGTGTATACTAAAAGCTAATAAAAACCAACTGCACCACCCGTATGGCTGAGCAAGCAAATACGAGATAACACTAGCAGCGGCGGAATTCTGCAGCCGAGAAATACCAAAGCCACGCATCATGCCCATGATGAATGTACTATTCTGCCCACCACATCCTCTACAAATTACAGTTATTACATTCAGCCGGCTGCCGAATTTCATAGGCGTCAGATGGCATCAGATAAAATCTTCCCACAAAAATGATGGTTTAGCACGGTTTGAGTTTATTTTTCCGTATTGAAATTGTGTGGTACCCGATTGGCCCTCCACAATGCCCACAAACTCTAATCCATCGTAGACTAGCGATAAGCTTCCAAGATTTCTGAGGCGATAGTGCAAAACTTGCACGAAAGCTAGACTTCGTGACTGGTCTGGAACAGAGACTATGTCATGTCTCTAATCCCAGGTGATCATATCCGTGATCGGAACCGGGCTGCAGTCACTGTTTGGAACTACTCATGTAACAAAACTGTGCTAGATAATTGCAGATGCACGGGCCATGATTTTCAGTACGGATTTCTCATGTTTTCTCAAGTTTTTTTTACACTAAAAAAAAAAAAAAAATTGATGCGGCGGTCGAAAGTAGTAGCAGAGGCGGAGGATGAGAATCAAATAAGTTTTTTAAAGGGCCTAACATGTAGTTACTAGAAGCCGAGGGTAAGTTGTTTCATGATGGTTTTGCTCGACATATGCAAGACAAACTTTCCTAACCCCATGAGAGCTAATGGCCAATTGGTTACAACAGAAGGATGTACCAAAACATATGGAGTGAATGACCCAATACAGAAAGACTCTCTAACAAATGGGTTAAAAGTGCATTCTGAATCACAGGTTCAGATTCATCAAAATGGGCAGAATTAGAAGATCTTGTACACTTTTCAAGGGTCCCACATTTAGACAGGTTAGATTTGCTAATTTCTAAATTTATGTAGGCATTTTTTGTTAAAAGTGTTAAGCAAGTGTTTCCGGATAATTTGAGGGTGCTGAATGAAAAAATGGCGTTAACCAGTGCGCCGTGCCGTTGTCACCGTCAAATTCGAAAAAACAAAATGGCCGCCGATTTCAAACAATTTGTGCTAAAAGGGGTTAAGGCAAATAGAGGTAAGAAGGTGGTGGCAATACCCATGGTTTGACCCTGAGGATCCATAAGGGCTACTACAAAACTTATACCTAGCTGGGGGTTGCGCTATTTTGAATTACAAGATGGCCGCCATATCAGACATTACTAATATTAGGATCAGTTATCAAACGCCTTTCATGCTATAGACATAGACATGCCGAAGCAATACGATGTTGGTTACACTGAAGAATCCATATTGGCTACTACAAAAACTTGTACCTAGCTTGGGCTTGCTGCCATTGGAATTCAAGATGGCGCCGTTTATTAGTGTCAGCATTCTAACGCATTTCAATGGTAAAATAGGACAAAGTATGCAGCTCGGAGCCAATACGCATGTTTCTGACACTGAAAGATTCCATATGAACTACTGGCCAAAACTTGTACGAGACTTGGTGTGCTGCCATTTCACGAATTCAAGATGGCCGCATTTTAAGGATTAGCTACCAATGCCTGTCATGGTATAGACAAAGACATACAGAGCAATACGCATATTTGTGACCATGAGGATTCCATATTGTGCCTAGATCAGTCGATTGTCAGCCCTTTCTTGCTTTCCATGACCCGGTGCAGAGAACCAAGAATAGCAGAAACTACAACTCGGAGTGCTGTCAACGGACGCGCGTAGAGGTGGAATTGAAGCATGCAGAGAATTCAAAAGAAATTTGCAAAAAATGAAATTTAAACCGACCAATAGATCTTTTGCATCAGGTTTAAGTCAATTAAGTGCCACGTTATGCATCTGGGAAACTTGACCTGGAAGCGTCGATTGCATTCTCAATGACGTGAACAAGAGAACGAGGGTGGATTTCCACCCAACATTGTCGCTGCTTAGGTTTTGAAACAAAATAAAGAGAGAAGGGCTTGGCCAACCAAGGCTGCTATCCATCTATGATTCAACTTGTAGACCGCAGCTCTTCCAAGTGGGAAAGGCTAAGGGCACAACCTCACAATAGGCCCAGCCAGACCCATAATGTTAACATTACACTTAGCGGCGGGTGCGAAACATCTCGACATAGATATGTCATGGCTTTTCGGAACAGGTTGTCGAAGTTATGCTCCAAGTTGGACCTTTTACACATAAGTAGCAACAATCAACCAGGATCGAGGCCTGGGTGGATGGTGTTCTAAAGTGTATATGCAATCCATTTTGAGCACCTATAAAAGCCCCCCCAATACTGGAGTTACTGGTGGACATTGAGAAGAGAGGCTTATATACCGAACCTTAAATGTGTATAGATCAGCTATTTTTCACATTATCACGGACCAGATAGAGGGAAACAAGGTGGAGAAAATTTACTGGTGTTTACAGTTGGATGAAAGGTTTTTAATCGCAACCCTAGATATTCATACAAACATGGAAAGTGAAACCGGTGCTGAAATTTTCATGTGGACTTGCGCCTTGGGAAGATCTCTTCTCAAGAGATGTTTCATAGAAGTTAAGCAAGATTTAGCCTTGCCAAATCAGGGATAAGTCATCTTTGATTAGTATGATTTAAACTTTGTAGAGGTTTCAGAGGTTCTATATTTTAATTCCTCCTCGCTTGCAGAAACAAGCAGACCTGGTTATCCGGTTAAAAGTGTTGAGATTCACTCCTTTTCAAATATATAGGACCGACGCATTTATCAACTTCAGCTGTGTGGAGTGATGTTTTGCCTTTTCACCAAAGATTTTAGAGCACGAAAAGCCACCAACAACAGTTCTAAATAATTGGTGGTATTTCCGTTCCTCGATGAAGCACTTCTCCTGTGTCTGTTGATGGATAGTGAGCTCCCCAAAACATGCACCAACCTTAGAGAAAGCCATCTGACATGATTGTCAGTTCTGGATGAGGGCGAGGTTGGATAGTGGGCTCCACCTCCGCTTTCATCAATGCGACCCGGTGTGATTAATGGGGAGCCCAGTGTCGTACCGGGGTGGGAACTTTGGTTGCTGGTCCATACGTTTCATCAAATGTTTTCGCCAGAAAAATTCGGTTTCCTGCTTTTGAAATCGGACTTCTTTCCATAAAGCCTTCTGAGCTCTGGATTTACTCGTTGTGTTATAGAAGCCTAAGGTGGATCCACAGTGGCACCCTGAGCACACCTTTGGTGGCGTTGTCGGCGTTATTAACCGTATATGAGAGGATATGGATGTCAGGCTCGCGCTTCCAACCCAAGGGGAATTCGTGCAGAGGACTGGAAAAAAATAGGGGTCTTGGGTGAGAGCACAAGCCAAATTTCCCACAAATAGGGGGTTTTCAGGTGACAAATTTGCAAAATTTTCCCCACAAATGGGGTCTTTGGGTGACATTGGTAAAATTTTCAAAAAATATGGCGAGCTTTGGGGACAGTGGTAAAATTTTCAAAAATATGGGCTATATTGGTGATGGTTTTTTAAAAAAAGGGGTGATTTGAGTGACAACGGTGCTGAAAAGTGGTTTTAACACCTACATACTATCACTTCCAAGATGGGAATGACCCGGTATAAGAATTAGATATTAATATTTTATCGGCATCCATTCCATTTGTGAGTTAAAACGCATTTTCCACAACAGTTCACATTCTTGAAGGCTCTCTTGTGACAGCTGTATGAAACCTCTCTCTTTTCAGAGATTGAATAAGATCGCTTTGCAGTGCTCTGACATATATCGGGCATAGAGAATGTCTTCCGCCATACTCTCATTTTTCTATCACATGGCCAATTTTGGTTTAGTTGCTGTTGTTGTTTCTATAATGGAATTTCTTAACAACGTCTCTTACTGAAGTCACTTTTCTTCTGAAGGCGTGAGAAGCATCATCAAAATGAAGGATTTTGTTTGTCTGAAATGTGTACAGAATTTCAAATAGGTGTTCTTCAAATCGATAGTTGTCATAATTATAATCTTCTGAATTGAACCCAGGCATTTGCCAATGAATGGATTCCAATTTGAAATGCTCTGTTCTGTTTTGATAGAGTGATTCCGAAAGGCCATACGCCGGATTAAGGAGAGAAGGGGCCCCTCATAATAATAAATAGTTATATTTCACCATCAATTTATGAAGTTGGTGTTGACAACTACTTATCTGTACGCAAGGTGTTTTTATCCCAAACATACACTTGTATCAAGAAAAAATTGAGAAAAGTCTCGAAGAACTTGCAGGGGTATGCCTCTCGTGGCAAAGCAAAGCTTAGGCATGCCTCCATTTCAGATGACCATTGATTCCTTATAGGAAGGAAAGGAAGATGTTGCATAGCTGCCCCCTTGTCATGGGGGGGAGTTAGTAACGCCTATAGATAGACCTTTTGTCCTTCAAAGCTACAGAGAGGCTTACATGAGGCAGCCCCTTTTAACAATACCCAAATAACTATTAGCTTATGCTGCTGAGATTTGGATTATAAACCGTCTTCAGCACCAAACGACTCTGGAATAACACAATGGCCCATGACAGCGCTCTTTATATCATGAGCAAGTTAACTACACGATGAGCTATCATTCCCATGGCGCAGTTAAATAGCTTTCATTCACCCTTGTACTGAGCAAAAGACATCCCGTGTATTGTAGTATGATTTATGATACCACAGGACGTGCATGGTCAGCTGGTTGTATAACATGTGATAATCCAAGGCTACTGAAACAGAAGCCTTGGTAGTTACATGCCCTACCATATAGCGATATGGTGGTTGTATGTGAAAAAGTTCGTTGTTGTTTTTGGCAATTCCATTTTATTTATTTACTGTTTCGTGTAGGCCCCCCAAAACACAAAAATGCAAAAATGCGGTCTTTCCACCCCAAGAACAAGACCGGCCACTCACATAATGTTGCTAAATAATATAGCGCACATATTGCAAACGCGGCCTTGTGGTTCTTGGGGTGGAAAAAAAAAAAAAATGGGGGGGGGCTTCAAAGATGGAAAATGTCAATTACCATGAAGCCTTTTGTATGATAAATTTACATAAACCGACTTTGGGGAATTTATGTAAAGTCGGATTTTTTGGAAACAGCAAAATGTAAAACTTTGAGCATGTCGCTTATTATGCAAAAAACATTTTCAAGTTATCCGTTTATGAAAACTATAGAGGGCGTCCTTCATCCTTATCCGGCGATGTCCTTTCAGTTGAAGACGGTGTGAAAGTTAATTAATTCCGCCGGGAGCACAGTCTGGGCTCCATAGATGGACAACGGAATAACGCCGAAAAACTAATGTTGCGTGAAGAGTCAATGAAATCGAGTGCCCTATTGTTCAACATTGTAGTCGGACTATGAGGAAGGCGGACTATAATTATAATTACTCTACACCTGTGTGTTACCCCCCCCCCCCCCCGATTGCTAACCAAGTTATATAGTTTGCCAAGATCCGTAAATTGGATGTAAAGGCTCCCATGCCGGAAGACCCCAAACTGTGTCCGGCCTGTGTACCTTTCCCATAAACCGCTTACTGAATCTGACCAGTTAAATAAAAAAACCCCCCGGAATCTCTGGCCTACATGTTAATGCTATAGTTTTCGAGTTTGTTTTGCTGTAATATAGGAATTTTGGAGACTGTCATAGGTTTGGAGTCCTGAGAGCCGGTAGCGTGCTGAAAGTATGGGCGGAAACCTTGTCGTCTGCGAAAAGAACTATTCCGTCCCCTATTGCATAGCTTTGGCGGTAATTATATGTGAAACCAGAGGCTGAAAGGCCCTGCCATATGGTTTGTTCCTGGGGCTGACACCCCTGGTGGGACCGTTCGGAGAAACTCACTTTAATAAAGGGTTCTGCATTTCTCTGTCTATAACATGAATAATGGCGATGGATAGCTATCCAACAATATGACGGGCCAATACTTTAATTCAAAATGGCAGTAAAACACAAGGCTAGGTTTGCAGTAGCCAAGGGGTAGCCAATAAGGAATCCTCAGATCTAAACAATAAAACCATGGGTATTGCTCTGCATGTTTCTGTCCATAACAGAAAGCACTGGGCATTTGGTTGCATAATAAAATGGCAGCCATCTTGCATGTCAAAATGGCCCGCAAAACCAAGACTAGAGTTCACGTTGGTAGTAACCAACAAGGAATCCTCAGTGTCACAAACGTGGGTATTGCTTTGCATGCCTCTGTCTCTGGGCCCTAACATTGCAAGGCGCTGGATAGTTGATCCTAACAATATGGCGGCATTTGAATTTCAAGATGGTAGCAAACCCAAGCTAGGTACAAGTTGTGTAGCAAAAGGAATCCTCCGTGTCTATAACATGGGTATTGCCACCACCTTCACTTTTCTATGTTGCCTAAACCCAAGTTTGAGTACAAATTGTGTTGAAATGGCGGCCATGTGTTTTCGAATTTTGAAGGTGAAAACGGCCAACAGAACGCACCCGGTACCAAACAGCCATTTTCAGATAATGATTCAGCAACCTCGAAATACCCTAAAACAAGTGGGCTTACCCACTTTTAACATAAAATGCCTCCAGCAAGCACTCTTTATGGAGCACAACACATATTAATTTTGACCTGTCTAATTGGGCAAAACATATATCCAAACCACCATGACAAAACAAAAGCCAAAACCAAAACATGACAAGACAAAAACCAAAACAAAAAAGCAAAACAAACATCAAAAACAAAAAGGGGACTATAGCCTTGCATGGATTTGTATCTTCATTTATGAAGATTGTGGTTTTGCACATAACAATGACACGAACCAATCAAAACCCTCAAGGGCAGAAATGAAACAAAATATTCAAATTATCAAATATTTGTCAAGAGTTGTCCTTGCATTGAGGGCAAGGCCACTGAGAGAACAAGGTCACTTCAGGCAAATTCCACAGACAGGGGATATATGAATTGACAACTGATACCTGGAAAATAATTCCACAACCAATGCCAACTACATCCTATTTCTTCTGAAGTGAAGGCCAGTTGAATCATAGAAGATACTCTGTCGGCTAGAAGTGAAGTAGCGACGCGGGGTATACATTGAAACGACTTTCGCGCGCGTGTGCAAAGCACAAGCGCACGCAACTGAAAGGCAACAACGGGTATACGCAAATGTCGTAACTTCCTATTAAGACGAGAAAAAGGTGAGTGCTATATTTTTTATGAATTGTCTTTACTTAAAAACTGTGAACACCACAACCAGGGGGACACTGTATTCAAAGGTGGATATGAGGCATGTGAACAGAAAATGCATTAAAAGGGTCCTTTTTCAAGCAGGCGTGTAACAGTACATTGATTAGGGAGGCAAAAACAGCAAATATGTTAAAAGGTATGTGTTTTCTTAACCTGAAAATTGTAATGTACGTGTTTAGGTAATATATAATACTCATATTATGCAGATATCAAATCATCAAAAATACGTCATCAGAAGTAAGACAAAGCAAGATAATAGAAGGTATTAAACGAATATGCCATGCTTACTTGTTTAGGGGTAGCAAAAACAGACAACATAATTTGTAGGGTATGTTTTTTTTAGCGGTGTTGGAAATATTTGTTTCAATTTTTTAAGTCCAGTTCACGCATCAATCCCCTTTGAATAAGTGCCCCCCCCCCCGGCTTAATAAATGCCTCCTCCACTTTGTGTTTACACCAACCGTTCCTTCAAATACCAAGAATTATGCCATACATGCACAAACTCCTGACTATTAACAATCCACCATTGCCAAAATTGGTGACAGATTGCCAATTTGAAACTGGATAATTGTGCACAAACTCCGTCACTACTCGTCACATAGAGGTGTACATACCTTTGATAAGCAGAAGATCTTTTAAAAGGAAAGCGAATCTTTACATCTAAGTATGTGTGAAATGCCATTTTGGGGATGGGTATCCAACTATGTACAGCCGTGGATGCAGTCAACCTGTCTATATATAGTCTGTTTCATTTAAAAAGGGCCATGTGACCTTCGATAAAATACATGAGTGAACACTAGAGAAGCTTAAGTGATGAAACGCCTTATGATGTTAACATAGTATCATGTCGTGTATTTATCCCAATTGGAACACCACATCTGGCAAAATGTTTACGAATGGCAAAATGAGTATCCTGTAATACCACTAAAGTGGGGGTAGAACAATCATGTAATGCACTTGTCAATTTTAAGTCCCGGCCAGGGGGGTCAGGGACTACCGGCGGGTGACTGGGGGCTTAGCCGGGAATGTACATTTAGTTGTCGTGACACCCCCGCCTTTGTACCCGCTAAAGTAGCACAAAATCCCTGGTAGCCGGGCTTAAATTTTTTGTACATCCCCCGCTATGTCCGGCCCATACTAGCCGGGCTTCGGTGTGGCAATCCCCGTATATATCGGCCAGTGGGGGCGGGGACTGTTTTAAAAACTCTGTACAATCCCGGCTCGGTCCGGCTATGCGACAAACAGGTCCTAGATATATTAAAATCGGATCATACTACTTTTTGGATCGCCGGAGTGTCAGAACCGAGCGAAATTTCACCCACATTGAAGTTATGTTTGAGAACAAACCTCGTTTAGTGGGTTTGTTAAAAAAAATCCACATATCCACGGAGATATCCGACCACTAAAAATAACTCAGGAGTAATATTATAAAACCCTGACATCATATATGCCAACGCGAAACTTCTAATTCAGCAAACAACAAGATCATCATGGTGAATTGTCGGATGCCGGTCGATTCAGTCCCAAAAACCAGCGGTCCCAGTCAGTTCGGTCCCACCGTCAATTCGGTCCCACCGTCAATTCGGTCCCACCGTCAATTCGGTTCCAGTCAGTTCGGTCTCACTGATATTCGGTCCCACGACATAGTCCACTGTCCGTGTACGGACAGAAAATACAAAATTGCGAATTTGTAGCCAGATGCGAACCGAAATTTTCACGTAGATTAGGTTAGACATGGATACTAAAGGCTACCGGGTCAGGTGATATAAAAAAATCTCAACCTTTTAAGGTAGCGGGCGGAGGACGAGATGGTGGATCACGAAATGCCCTGAAAATGAGTGTGAAAATCTACAAAATTCTAAACCCGTCGGATTTCCAGTAGCGTTAATACGTAATAAAATGTTAAACTTGGAATTTTGCACACATACTGTGCAGGGTGGGTAATATAATAGCTTTTTATATCGTAGTTATTAGATTGAATTATTTTCCATTGGGACCGAATTTGCATGGGACCAAATTGGCATTGGGACCCAAATTGACTGGGACCAAATTGACAATCGTGAGACCGAATTGACTGAGACCGAACTGGCATGGGACCGAACTGGACTGGACCGTACCGCACTGGTTTTGGGACCGAATCGACCAGCACCCGGTTTGTCGGCGCTACTTGATGAATGTGAAATCTGATATATGCCCACTGCAGTCTGTCAGTGGGTATCATCAATATATTGCGACCTTTCTGAATCTGCAGATTCGGCAAACTTTGCCGACAAAGTCTGCCAATTCTAGCAATCAAAGAGTCCGATCTCAATATTTTTTACAGCCGGTGGTTATTTATGAAGCAAAAAAGATGTCTTGGAATGGTTTATTTTTAGTTGGGCCATTTTATTCCACCACGCTGGGTGTCTTCAATGGAGCTGCACTCAGTCACAAAGATGGTCTGTCAGGAATCTTTTTATGACTGAAGAACCGAAATCGAGGAATTGGCTCCAGTCGGGGAGGGCACCGGAAGGGGCACATTTCTGCGGCGTATCCCATTCCAAAACATCCCACATTTCCAAATAACAAAACAGGAAATTTATGTGCAATTAAACTAGATTGTGATACTTTTTAGATTTTGAGCAACTTCAATTTCCACCTGTTCTCTAAATCGTTAGACCCCAGGGCCGGCGGACCTCAGCTCACCGGGCCCCGATGGCGGTAAATTGACTGATACGCAGCGCCTGGACAGGCTGTACTCTTGACTGAACGGCGCGGGGTTCAAAAAAACTGGAATGATCTGATAAAATGGAAAAATTGGATGGGAATAACACTGCCAAAAACAAAATGTTCGGAAATCGCAATTACATTTAGGCCCTAATTTGATTTATATCGGAACATGCAGCAGTTCGAGAAGTATTTTGAGGCTAACAGAAGTATTTCGTGAGAATTTATGTGTTTCCATAGCGATTCAATATTTTCATTTTTCAATTAAAATTGTCCGCGTTTATGCAATGAAATATGACTCTATTCATGGCATTAGCAAGAAATATCAAATAGCTTCCACTACCTACGGGATTTTATGAAAATTAAATGAATCAGACAACTTATAGTTAATTCTTGTGATTCAGTGATTATTACTTTTTAAACATTTTCCTGTCGAATTTTTGATGTTTTCTGGCGTTTTTACGTTGAAAATATCGATCCGCGGATTAGTTGATATCTTGAACGTGTTGTGTGACGACGTGCGTGTGTGGTACTTGTATAGCTTGCCTCTCACACAGGGAAGAGATCGAAGTGCCAAATGGTAGCTATATAAAATGGTGAATACTACAGAGTTGACGGGCGATACTGCTCACTGATAGCCTGGTTTGTTCTAATGGTGGTGTGACACCTGTGTTAAAGTCCCCGTTTATGTCGCCGTATAGCGGGAAAATTTGGTACCTCCCGGCTTAAGTCCCGCTAGAATCAATGATTGTTTCCCGGCAGGGCAGGGACAAGCTAACATACATTTCCGGCCAAGTCCCGGCTAACATCCCGGTTGCAAGGCAATAATTTTTGTACATGCCGGCTATGTCCCGGCATATAAGCCCCGCTATGTCCCGGACCCCCAGGGCCGGGGGTGAAATTGCAAGTGCATAAGAGGGTTTACTGTCCACAAAACACCCTCAAGGTTTTGGCTGACCAAGAAAAAATAAATTACTAGGACACTTTTCCAAGTATTTTGTTTTTCAATACGCTAGGAATTGGCACAAGTAAATATTTGAGTTGATATCCTGACGGCTAGTAGATTGAAGTAGATGTTTAAAGGGGCCTACAAGGTGCTGCCTTTGGCAACTGCACAGTCGCAGCATGCTTATTTCTTACAGTCCTGACCAAGTTGTTTACATTTAGGCTTAGAAAACTAGTTTGACTTGCACTTGGCTGTTCCATTTGAAACCGTTTCCCTGTAGAAGATTTAAGGTAAAATAGGCCGCCTTTTATCATGCAGTGATAAAATGGGGTCATAGGTCACATGGGTCATTTGGTGGTAAAGTTGCACCTTGCCAGATGGAGGTTCAAGTCAGAGGTTATTGTGACCAAGTATGAACTTAACTCTGTTACTGCATTTGCGAGAAATGAGCAATTGTTAAACCTAAGTAGTTTAGAGCCACAGTCACAGTAGAAAAAAGCTATCCTATGTGTCTTCCTGACAGTAGGCGACACAAAATAGAGGAAATCCTTATGAAATGAGATGAATATTAGGGTGTAAAGCTGGCACTTTCAAATGAGGGGCAGTAGGTGACAAGAGATACACAAAAAAAAAATTAGCACATTGGGTGAGAGAAAGCCAACTGCACATAGATAGAAGCTGATAGAGGGCGATTTGGGTGACAAATTTGGAAATTTCAATCAAAAGGGAGTCATAGGGTAGTATGGATCACAAATAGAACAGACCATTGCCTGGAAACTTGACACAAACCACACAGGAAGAAGAGAAACAACATTATACCAGCCTGAAAATAAGAACAGAAGTATTATCAAGATCTGCCATCACACATGAACAAATATGGACACTGAGGGGTGAACTTTTGTTCCGCCAAATCCCAAATCCAGACGACTGTCAATAGAATTGCATTTTGATCTTCCTGCTACACATTGGTTCAAGCACTGAGGTTCATATGTGTTATATATAAATCTCAGGACGAGGCTCACCATTCTCAACCCCTGGGGTGGGGTGAAAAATTGGGGACATTCCAAGAGTTGGAGGAAATGGACCGGCCAAAGAAAGAGACACATCCCAACTCAAACTGTGGACGCTAGGGGTCTGTGCGATAACTGAAAGCTCGCTAATCCACAGGCTGGTCAGTCACGAAAGTGGTCACAAAGTTTACTAATACTAATGCGTGGAAGTGGAGTTAAAGGTTAGTGGTAAGAATCTAAAATAAATGCCAGGGTTTAAGGTCTTGCGGTGTTACGATCGTCTTTGGCCACCCCCTTGATTTACCCGGAGGAAGTAGGATCGATTTTGAAATCAGGGAAAGCCCGTATTTTCTCTGTTCGTCCTGAAATTTGAGCCCTCAAATCCCATTTCCATTTCCCAAGATATAAACCAAAAACCTCCGTTTTAGTGGTTAAACCATCAATTTAGCACAAGTTTTGCATAGGGCTTTGCAACATGAATTATTGCGTCTACCATCAAACTGCAAGTTGTTCCCACGGTATTTGATGGGGTGTATGGTGCAAGTGCACAGGCTCTCATATCCAGTAGAGGAGAACACAATAGATATACATCGGAACAGAACCTTTAAGGGCTGATAATATTGTACCAAGTTTTAAGATCAACACTTTAGGTAGGATTGACCCCTTTTCGATCAAAAAAGAAACAACAAATCCTTAGGGATCATCTCAACACCATTGCTCAAGCTGTGTTTTGTTTGTATACAAAAAGCAGCGTGAAGTCTGGTTTGTGTGTCCCCGGGGGGGGGGGGGGGGGGGTTACTCACATGTTTAAAAGATATTACGGGGATGATCAGCGCCAGTGGGTCATTTTTATGAGAAATCACTAGACATGGCCGTATTTTTATGAGAAAATCCCTAGACATGGGTTCCCGTTTTCATGAAAAATGGCTCAAAATCTAGCTAAAATTCAAAATTTTCCAGACAATTTGTAAAAGGGTGTGTGATTTGAACCAAAATCCTTAGAAATGGGTACCTTTTTTACCAAATGACCCTTAGAAAATGGGGTTATAGGGGTGCGACCCCTCAGATGCAAATCCCAGCACCAAAAACAAATCGGAGTAAAATTGGGTGTGTACTTGGGAAAATGGAAACTGTGGTCTCATATGACCTTCATTACCAATGCATTATGGGATTGTGTTTCTCCTCTCCTTTCTGTTATACTCTACTCAGATGTTTTTTAATTTTAGTCTAATTTGCTTTAATTTTGACCCCACAAATAGTTTAGATCCAAGACCATTACTGCCAAACCAAATTAAAAGGTCAGCAGCTCTCAGCTATTAGATATAAAGCAAACAATTGCAATTACCAAGATGCCACTACTGATGAAACCCGACTACGATGGTCCAATGAACCAGCAATTACTCTCTCTTAATTGGGAATGAATCTCTGTAATTTACGCTTCAATGCTACGGTCAGTATCTGTCTACATTTAACAGTACGATCATGTTCGGGTTAATGTGAACTTCACAACTGGTCAGGCTTATTGTTTCCCCTTTTATATTGCAAACTTATTCAATTCCTGGATGTGATTACCAAAACAAAAACAAACACTGAAAGTTTACCACTGATTGCGTGCTTAAATGTATATGCGAGCTTTGATGATCGTAACCACAAGACGTTTCAATACAATTATAGATTTATCAAAACCAGGAAATTGCAGGACACTGTCTTTTGAAATTTCAGAGCAGCATTAAAAAGCTCATCTGGCTCCTTGAGGCGAGTGCAGAGAAGTGCAGCAGAGCTTTTTTACAAGATCCCAAACTTTAGATTATGGAAATGGCACCAAAAGCTTAATTTAAGTTGAATTTCAAGTTCTGCTCACCCAAAGGCACCATTTTTTTTTTTGGGGGTGGGGGGGGTTCTAACACATTCAATGGCTCTTATCATTTTTTTTCAATCAAGCCAAATCTCCAAAATTCCCAACCTACAACATGGAAAAAAATGTTTGCACACTTTGTCCGACTTGGCTGTAAAGCGCCTCCTCTCCCCCTAGGCAATGTTGAAATCCAAGTATGTTGTTAGTCAGCCTTGTCAGGTCCCCCAACATTGATGCAGGGGTGAGGGGAAGGATATGGATAAGAGCAAGACATCTGCTTTCCAATGAACAATGAATTACCAATTCGGATCATAGCTGAGAGCATGGGGAACTGTTTTTGCTGATATTGTTTCAGTGTGACAACTATTTTTTTCCATGATGTTTGATATAACCATAGCACCATCACCATCTTGAGCTTTGTGCCATCACTCACACCAGGAGTGTTAAAAAAAATGAGTATGCACTGATTTGTAACTAATACTTTATTAGGATAATAAAATGTTACAGCAACATTAGGCTATGTCAGACTGGATTAAGTTGTTAAGTCATTGGTAAGATCGTTGGTAAGCACAGAGTCATTTGGTAAGCGATTGGTCGTCGTGACCCGTCTGAAAACATAATTGTTAAGCTAACACGATAGGTACAACGACGATTACTTTAAGAAATCTTAAAGTAGCGAGCTATTGCGAGCAATCGTCGTTGGTAAGTGCCATGTGAACAACCGTGCTACTCAGACGGTCGATGTTAGGGTGACCTCTCGTGACCTCGTAACAACATCCCGGTCAACTTATTCGACGCCATTTCGTTCGTGTTGTCATCACCTTTGACAGGGTCTTTTGCTTGTCTGTAGTACAGTTTACTGTTTTTCCAATTTATTCTGAGTAATGGCATCATCATCTAGTAGTACCGCCCCGAAAAAAAGTGGAACACGGAACCCAAATGGTCCCGAGGGAGAGATGTGGAGGAGCCACCCGTGCAAGATAACATGAGTTGAAGACATCTCAAATAGGATTCCCTTTTCGCGAATCCGTGACCGTTGACAGGCGCCTCGGTCCATGTGGTTATGCACACACAGCGTAGTGTTGAAAAAGAACAATCCCAACTTATTTTTTATGAGAGTGAATTAATTCGAGCGGTATCCATCTAAAGAAGTACCTTATTTTTTTTTTCATTTGTTATTGTGCGAGATTAGAATTTAATGATTGTAGTAAGTGAGCAATCGTGATTAATCTCACAGCAATGCCGAATCAAAATGGCCGTACCACTGCACGTAACTCTGTCTTGTCCGAGGGCGAACACATTTGTTTTTGATGATGTCATGATTTGGGGCTGGAATCGCTCTCAGTGATTGGTGTTGGGGAACTTCATCGGCATAAACATCGTTACTGCCAAATCATCTGTCGATGAGTGAATAACAAAAAAAAAGAAGCCAAATACGCTTTTAAAAACACATTCTCCTGCTTGAGGATTCAATTTTGGCATTTTTTACATGGTTGAGTTTTCCCGGGGTTTCAAGCAATTAACGTCCAGGTCAGGCGCGAGCGGCACGCTACTTCCGCTATTTTACCAATGACGGATGAAGCCGCTCGCTGGTAACTTTGAACTAGCGTTGTTTGTTTAATTCCGTGTGGACGTGCGTTGTTGTTAAGAGGCGCTAAGGAGGATTAAATGAATTTTTTTGTTGGTAACGCTTAAAGTAGGCCCCCGTCTGAACACACCTATTACCACATTGCATATGCCACAGCCATCAATTTTTCTCAATGAGCTGAAATTTTGGTATGGTTGAATTTATTTTTAATGAAATAAACTAATCATTTTTATGCTTACGTGTGAAATCCAAATGTTGAGACTACCAAAATTATGAAGTCACCCCATTTCTTTCAGCTACACATTCAGACAAAGATAGTTCAGTACACATTCCGATTATTCCTTACCAACCTTGATGCACCCAACCAGAGGATGTCTTCAAGTCAATCTCACAATCACCATTTTTGGGCAATGTCAACTCAATTGGGTCATGTGATCCCACCAAAATCCTATTCTTAACACATAAAAAACCCCGACTTTCACAGCCTTTAGCACCCAAAAGCATTAGCATGCTCATGAAATGATTTGTGGTCCTCTACTTCTTGAACACTGTACTGACAATGTGGTTTGTACAGTACAGTATAGGTACCTTGCAATGCATTATGGGATTGGTATTAAAACCCCTCTGGGCACATACTATCACTGTGAGGCTTTTCCAATTATAACATGGCCTTATGTCACACCGTACGATTCAAAAATATCACTTTCTCTTTCGTGCTCCTTCTGTGATTACTACCCTAATTTTCTTTCACCGAATCTGAATTAGTTTGAAGCTCGAAAGCAAACCATAAGTTTTCAGCAATTTCCTCCTATTGTTTTTTAAACCAGCTCTGTTTAATAGACAACTTTCATAGGAAAAACACACATTTCAGCCAGATGTTCATTATGATGAACTAAATGAGGTTCACTGGGAGGACTAAGCTGTCAGCTTCAGCAAAACAAAGAGATTTACGTCAACAACGCGCAACGCAGGCAACTAGCTTCCATGCCTGTTATGCAGTTGCACAATCAATGCTATTGCAATAAAATCTAGCACACTCACATAAGAAGCCAAAAATGTACACAGCAAGTAAACCTAGATAAAATCTCCATCTTTGTCCCATTTAACAAACACCACAAGATAATTCCCCTCAACGCTGTACAATTTATCTTGTTCGATCTCATAAATTATAAGTTCAACGGGGAATCCTACCTGAACTACATTCTACTCACACCGTTTACCACTTTTATTTTGTCCAAAATTAATTTTGTGATTCAGGAGGTGTTGTGTTTCAAATAAATGTAAAGTACTTGTACTTGTTTCTAAATTTGCAGAGTATCTCATCCTGTAGTAGGCTCTGGTATTGTGGTTGAAAAGGGGGTGATAAAAACCTAATCCAAAAAGCGGTTCCTAACCCACAAAAAAAAAAGGTCCCCCGCCCGTCGCGATATAGTAAATGGAGGGAAAATATAAGTTAAAGATCACAGGGAGAATGGTGGAAATAAGGGTTTCAAACCAATGAGTGCTGCCAAGCAGTTGCAATTTGCGGTATCAATGTTTTGACTACATTGACAATACAAAAACTATTGGTAGTTATTTGACCATAGATGACCGACTTGACCTGGCATGAATGCTTTACTACACCCATCAGTTTTCATTGACCATACACCAGTGAGATTTGACCGTGGCTGACCCACATGCCTTGAAAAGGCACATCAAAATTGTTGGCACTGAATGTTGGACACCCACCCACATTCATATCCTACCACATACTTAGTGATTTGCCTTGGATGGAACCCACATGACCTTGAATGAAATGACTGCAATATGTTTTGGCACTGAATGCTGGACCACACCCACAAGTTTCATCATTTTTTCCTACCACCTACTTAGTGGTTGACCTTGAATGACCCCCACATGACCGTGAAATGACCTTCATAAATTTGTTGCAGTGAATGCTGACCACACCCACAGTTTCATCATTCCTACCACATTGACAAGGGTGTATGAGCATGTTATTCCATTGACTGGAATATGACCCACACATGACCTTGGAAAATGGACCTTCAAAATTTTTTGGCACTGAATGTTGACCACACCCACCAGTTCATCATCCTACCACATACTTAGTGATTTGACCATAGACTGACCCCACATGACCTTGAAATACCTGCAAATTTTTGGCACTGCAATGCGACCACCACCCAACCAAGTTCATCATCCTACCACCACTTAGTGGTTTGACCTTGAATGACCCAACATGACCTTGCAAGATACCTTTCAATTTTTGGCACGTGAATGTGACCCACACCAACAAGTTATCATCTACCACAATTGACAAGGCTATAGCAATTTATGCCATTTGACCTGAGTGACCCGCATGACCTTGAAATGAGCTTCAATTTTCGCGCACTTGGAAACTGTTGACCACACCCCCAAGTTTCATCATCCTGACACATTGCCAAGGCGCTTTATAGCAATTTAATACCATTTTGACCAAATTTGACCCATTTTGACCATATTTGACCTGTGACCCATGCCACATGACCATCTCCGAACTCATACGCCGCCTACTGAGGCACATCTATGGTGCGAAGATGGACACCACATACTTGCTAAGATAAAAGAATATCGTTGTTTACAAGGTTTGTAGGCAATTTAGCCCTATTTTTGACCTATTTGACCTTTTGACCCAGACACATGACCCTTCAGATCAGGCCAAACGTAATGAGATACAGATACATTACTGTTGCGAAGATGGACACCCACGCTTGATTAGATTCCAAATAGTAGCGCGTGGGACACAACACACACACACACACAACGCTGTCCAACGGACGAAGAGCATTTCTATAGTACCCTTCGCCAAACAGAAGTGGCGGGGTCATGGGAGTGGAAAAATAAGGATCGGCGGGCGGTGGGGGGGACCAATAAGTATATGAAAAATTTTGCTCAGTCTTAACATTTTGGTTGGTAAATGTCCATTGGGTCTGATTTGTGTTGTGTTTAGAATGGGCTAACAAGATAAGGTCACATGACCTAATCAAGGTTCAAATCAATGTTTATGAGATCTCAAAAATATCCTTTGCTCAAAGGACCTTACAATCTTGATCTCAAGATATTAGTGCACCTAAATTATGATAAACTTGTACTTGCAAAACCCCCCAGCCAAAATAAATGCACCATGGAAATTTCCAAGTCATTGTTACCATGGTAATTCTACATTGACATGAACCACTTGAAATTTCTAATCAATCAGCAGGCTTGTTATTCCTCCAAAGTGGGAACAATAGATACCAAAAGTGCCCATGCTGGTAAACAGTTGTAAAGAAAGAATACTTCTGACCTTAGGCATTAAACTTATGGTAAATAAGGAAATAGCCGGATAAGAAAGAAATGAAGGAGGCCCTCTGCTCTATAATCATTATAGTTGAATTTCATCATTCAATTTGACTGGGGTGTTTTACAAGTACTTTATCATGTATGCAAGGTGTTTTATATCACCAAAAATACATTGTATCAAGAAAAATTAGAAAAGTCTGAGAAATTCAGGGAGTATACTCTCTGGAAAAGCAAAACTTAGAGCATGGCCTCATTACAATGACCAGTTATGACTTAAATGAAGAAAGAAGAAACCAGGGAGAGATGGTGCATAGCTGCCCGTTGTTATAGGCTTGTAAATGATGCTTAGATAGACATTTTCTTACTTAATAAGCTACAACAAGGCTACATGAGGCAGCAACAAAACACAAATACGATTGTAGGGCAATGAGTGCCAAGATTGGATTACATAATCGTCTTAGCACACCAAGCAAACTCTTAGCAACACATGGCAACCCGCATATCTTATGGCCATGACAGCGCTGTTATATCTGAGCAAGTAACTCACAATCACACTATTAAATCCCAATTCAAAGTGGCACAGTTTAATAGCTTTTATTCACCTTGTATTGAGCCAAATACAACCAACTGCATTTTGGATTATTAGATACCCAGACAGAAGCTGCATGGGCAGCGGTTATTAACATTGTCCATCCAAGGACTAATGAACTGAGCCCTGGTCGATTAGCATGCCTACCTCGTGTGGGATGGCATGTATATATGTAATAGGTGCTTGTTGTTTTTGGCAATTCCATTTAGTGTTCAGGCCCCCCAAAAAACAAAAAGCAAAATGGGTCTTTCCCCCCAAGAACCGATGCCACTCCACATATATGTTGTAATTAATATAACACCACTCCTGCACAAGCGGCGCCATTTTGGTTCTTGGGGGGGAAAGGTTCAAATTTGAAATTCCATTACCCATTGAAGCCTGTATGATAATTTAATAATATAAAGATTTTTTTCAAAAACAAGCAAGTGTGAAGTTGAATTTTTGAAAAACACGAAAACGGTAGAACTTGGAGCATTCGCTCTAGGGGAATGTTTCAAATTCATCCGTTCTCATGAAAAATATAGAGGGCCGCCTTCATTTCTTATGCCGGCGATTGTCCTTCTAAGGGGTAATCAGACTTGTTAGTATGAGTAACTTTTTCATGACTACAAGTATGAGTAGAGGTACTTGACCGAGTATGAGTATTTGATCCTGAGATGGGTACAGCCAAAATTGTTAATAATGAGTACAAGTATTGAGTATGATTATTATGCATGCTCTGAGTATGAGTACCCAGACCTGAGTACGAGTACACAAAATGTACGAGTTAAGTTTTCGTACTCGAGTACTACAAGTCTGATTGTACTGATTAACAGTAAGAGTTGGAAGGGGGCAATGAACCTGCCTCAGTGAACATATTCTAAGGGCATGGGGAGACGAGGTTTCTGTGGAATGGGGAGATGCCCCCCTCCCTCCCTGGTCAGCAGCATGTCGGCATCGACACTCGTGGTATATCATGTAAAAAACACAAAAGTATTGACGCTTATCGGTTAGATATGTTCACTCTTCTTAATAAAGGGCAATTTTGCATCCCGAACTTTCCCAAATCCTAGTTGTGTACTGCCCGGTTAAGAACCTGGATGAAAACAATATCTGCTTCAATACAGTAGTTCAAATTGCATTCTGTGTTGAGTCAGAGATGTTTTTCATCCATTTTCACTAGTTTTACACTGCATGAAGGTGCAGTGAAGGAAGATGGATCGTAATTCTATTTTCTGACTCCCAATAAACTTCAAGCTTGAACATAAATAGAGAAAAGGTGAGCATAATTAATTATACCTTCGACACCTTGTTATTTAGTATTGTAGTCCGTTCAGCACCATGATCAGAGCAGAACAAAGGTATAGATAAGTATGTCAAAAAAATGTGTAACAAGTGGTTATTTTCCAGCCACTTGTAAAATAAACTGCCAATGTTTGACTCTAACATGTAATGATGCGCATAATTTGTCATTAACCCAACACTAACACTGGACAAACTCCCCAATAGGGTTTGTGTCTTCTTACGTTCACCTTCAAGTGTGTTTTGTAAAAGTGACAATTGCCAGACACCAGGAACATGAGTTGGTTTCTAAAAAATTACGATCAGCCTCAGGGGGGGGTGGTACAGCTCACCATCGGCGCCCGAGGGAGGCATTTAAATACCGCACGTACAGGATTGGGCATAGGGGCGGGCAATTAGGTAGCGAGTGAGCAAAGACATGGGGATTTCGCAGAAACATTCCTTTAGAAAGCCGGGTAGGAAATGCTTTAAGCCTTATGAAACACTGCTTCCCCACAGAATTGAAGTAAATTTGTAGAATTCCTTTAAAATGTTTTTATGGACAGAAAAGCTTTGTGACATATATACATGTGCCTCTTTTAAATCAAAACCGCCTTTTGGTTTTTAGCCTAGAAGCTAAAGAGAAGTGGACATCTGTGGCGGGATTTGAACCCGAGGCCTCCGGCGAACCATTCCCATGTGAGCAGGGATGGCAAGCCCCGAGGGAGTCGCTGGCCCAGGCCAGCATTTCGGGCCCATATGAGGGGGTTGGTTACAATGACGTCATCGCATCATTTTGGCACTCATCTAATTAAGGTTTGAGTGAGGTCTTGGTCCTGATAGAGAGAGTGCTATATGATAAGAGGGTTTATTTTTTGGGTGTTCCTTCCTTTCATGGAGTAAGCAAATTGTTCAGTTCACTTATCATCCAGTTAATAATGTAAATATTTATTGATACTAGCAAACGACTCAGCTAGCCAACTGGTTAATAAATTCTAATGGTGCATTTAAACAAAATCTGAATCACTAGCCTTTTAAAATCCATCAACTTGGGACAACAAACAACATTTCAATCTTTGTTGATGTTTAATCATGGATGATGTTTCATTGATTTGTATGCTTATTGGAGATGTGGCTTACTGTTTGCACACTTACCCAATTTTGAAGTCATCCAGATCGACACAACTTATATTTGATACACTATGTAAGTTAGTTGAAGTAGCATGAAACACAGCTCTATTTAAACACTTCACGGATCTGATGATTGAACAGCTTCATAGCATATAGAGCCATGATAACATTTCTCCAGTAAGTAAAAATGCTGGCTTTCTCTGCAAGATTGTGGCATGGAAGTAGAAGTACAAAGGTATGTCACTGGTACAAAAGCACAGGAGACTACACATGAGTACGTAGGAGTGTAACAGTACATGGGAGCGTGCAAGAGTATATGAAAGTCCCCCCAAACCAGCTTCCTCATGGGAGGTCTTACCACAGATCACAATATACCACAACTTCACATATACTGCACTTTCCATAGACCACAACTACCACAAAATTTGATGTGGTATATTGTGGTATTGGCTTAGTAGTTAGATACTCATAACTCTACCAAATAGAGTAACTCAGTCTATTACCACAAAATACCACAGTAATAACAACAACAACAAACTGCACAATAGGCCACACTGTAACAGGGCCCCGAGGAAAAATTGCGGGCCAAGGGGAACCTTGGAGTTATTGGCTTACAGTGGTGCGGGGTGGGTGCGGGGATTGTGGTTGACCGGGATTGTACCACACTGATAGTCAATTGATAAGATCACATTACAACAAACATACCCACAAATATTGATAGATTCTGTAATTACCAATACCACAAAATACCCCAATATTACCTTGTGTGTTATGGGTGTGGTTAGAGCCTTGTTAGGGCTACAATATATCAAATCATCAAAAACCATTAAGTGAGAGTGACTGATCACAAGAAGTTAGACTGTCTAGCCTGTAAATGTCATCTCCAACATTGCTATACACAGCAGACAAGTGACACTGAATGGACTACAGATCCCATCTCAAAACCATGTCAAGTGATGACTGCTCACAAGATTAGAATGGTTCTAGCCGGTAAAAGTCATCTCCAACATTGTATCACAGCGACAAGTGACACGAGAATGGAATACAGATCCCCTCATCAACCATTTCATAGTGATCTGCTCACAGATTAGACGGTCTAGCCTGTAAATGTCTCATCTCCAACATTGTATACACAGCAGACAAGTGACACTGAATGGACTACAGATACCATCATCAAACCAGGTCAGTGACGGCTCACAAGATAGACGGTCTAGCCTGAAAGGTCATCTCCAACATTGTATACACAGCAGACAAGTGACACTGAATGGACTACAGATACCATCATCAAACCATTTCAAGTGCACCTCTTGAATCACAAGAGATTAGACTGTCTAGCCTGTAAATGTCATCTCCAACATTGTATACACAGCAGACAAGTGACACTGAATGGACTACAGATCCCATCACAAACCATTTCAGTGGACTGCCACAAGATAGACCGCCTATCCTGTAAATGTCATCTCCAACATTGCCCAGCAATACTTGACACACTTATGAGAAGTAGCCATGCAAGAAATGTGTTTCTTCACCATTGACAACCACCTGTACCCAGGGCATTCCATCACCATAACGCCATTCTCTTACATACTGCCCAATTCAACATGATATGCATCTTAACCAACTATTTAGACTTTGTCCTCTTCAGCTCACATCATTTTCCTTATTTTAAATATTAGAGCTAGTGAATTTATTGTACACAGACCATGTCACCGCCAGTCGAGGAATATGATACCTCGTCCCAGACCTCTGCCAGGATCGGGGAGTGCTCATCCTTGTGAAGTGCATTTAGGTGTGCTGCTGAGTTGAAAAGGAACCAGTGAGAATGATTTCAGTCTCTCAAATAACCCCATTTTCAAACTCAAAATTGTATAGGCACTGGTACAAATGTGAAACAACTGTATTTGCCTTTTTACATTTAAGGCTAATTTTGTTATAGAATGGGTCAAAATTCTAAAATTGAACAATGGTAAATGTTGACCGTGTCCCAATTTTTAAAAAAAGATCATACAATCTTTTTCACATCCTGCTGACAGAAAACTACCATTATAATCCGTAAATTTTTGCCATCAATTTTGCTGCACCAAAAATAATTCATATTAGATTGAACCCTAAAAATTTGAAAGTGTGCTAGATACACAGCACACCACACATCCACACCATCCACACACACCCACATCTACACACACAATTATAAACACATGTTATTTATATGTGTAGCTCTAGCTACTGTCGCATTCAATTGTTTCATCACAAAACGCCGCAACCATCTTTTCTTGGTAACCGCCGTCTGGGCATGCTTTTCTTGGTTTTGGACCCACATTGCTTTTCTTTACCACTGGATCAATATCTATGTTGGCCAAGAATGCCTATATGCCCTCTTCCAATACATTAATACTAATGTTAAAACGTGTTCACCGTGGCATGCAAAGAAGTTTTCTTCACCCTCTTCAAACTCCGATAGAGTCTCATAGGCCTACAATACGTTGTCAGTGGCTTTTGAGATGCTTTTAAAAAATTACCACATTGGAAGCCATTCAAAAAAACCACTCTGACCGAGCTTATGACTAGGTTGTTTGTATATTTGAATGCATTTTTCATGGAATCCAAAGAATATGGTCATGAAAATGCAAATTTGGAAATTTGTGGGGAAAAATAAAATTGGAAAAATATTAATATCTGAGGCTGGTATTCTGAAAGGGTCTGTAACTCCTTTTAGATCGGGTTTAAATTAAACCAAGGTTAGTCCTACATGAGGGACCTTTTTTCCAACATACTCTAAAAATTGATTAACGGGTGAGAAAACATTCCTCATGGATAGCCGAAATGGCCATCCTGAGGAATTTTGGCACCTTTGCCAGTATTTGAATGGAAAACAACGTTCTCTTTATCGGGACTAACCTGGTTAAACCCAGGTCTAAAGTTAGACTCCCTTTAGAATACAGCCATTTTAGTGACTCAACTGCTTGCGCATCGGGGAAGAATGCTTGGATATCCTGTGCACAACTTGACATTTTGACTGGTTAAAGTGGGTGACGCGATCGTATAGTCGAGTTTCTCCCTCACCTATAAGCATTCCCAAAAAACATCCCAATACAAATTTGAGTTAAATAGGTCCAGCCAGGTGGATATCGGAAGCAAAAATGTATACTAAATTGGCCCAAAGGATAGTGGTGTTGATGAAATGGTAAACCCAATTTTGAGACAAAATTTTTGTTAATAACACTAAAGGAAAACATTACGGGGCCTTGAAAATTCACTGTGGTTTGTGGTCATAAGAATTATTGTACTTTCTTCTGATACCACATTTGAAATTTGATTGATGGCGGTTGAAAGTCGTGGGGGGGTGGTGGAGGGGGTGGGGGGGGCTAGGTTTAGGTTGTCATTGGGTCACCCACTTTACTGTGGCATTTCGGTTAATACAACTGATGAAACACCATTCTTATCAGACCAACATCTTCAAAATAAACAGGACAATTGCATTCCTACATGCACACAAACACACGTACACAACACACACAAATCCATCGCTAAAACCACGCACATTCATCCAGGCATCGCCAGCAGAAGTTGGCGGGGGACCAAATAATATATGTAAAAATTTGCCTCAGTCTTAACATTTTTGTGTTAAAATGTCCTTGAGGTCTGATTTGTGTGTTTTATGGAATAGGACAGAACAAGATAAGGTCACATGACTTAATCAAGGTCAATATCAATGTATATGGTATTACTCAAAATATCTGCTCAAAGACCTTACACATCTTGTATCTCAAGATATTATGCACCTAAATTTATGATAAAAATGTACTTGCAAAACATCCAAATAATGCACCATGGAATTTCCCCAGTACATTGTTACCATGGTAATTCTACATTGACATGTGACCACTTGAAAATTCTTAATCAATCAAGCAGGCTTGTTATTCTCCAAGTGGGATCAATAGATACCAAAAGTGCCCCATTGCCTGGTAAAATGTTTGTAAAGAAAGAGACTCTACATTAGATTAACTAATGTAAAAAGGACATCGGACGGAACGAAATGACAGGAGACGCCCGCCCTCTATAAATATTATAGTTATATTTCATCATCAATTTTGACTTGTGTTTTACAAGACTTATCAGTATGCAAGGTGTTTATATCACCAAAATACACTTGTATCAAGAAAAAAAATTATAAAAAGTCTGAGAAGAACTTCAGGGGTCTACTCTCTGGAAAAAGCAAAGCTTAGAGCATTGCCCCATTCACAATGCAGTTAGACTTAAATGAAGAAAAAGGGAGATGTTGCCAGTAGCTTGCCCGTTGTTATAGAGCTTGTAATGAGCCTAGATAGACATTTTGTCCTTCTAAGCTACAAAGCTACATGAGGCAGCAACAAAACCCAAATACCTATTGTAGTGCAATGAGTGCCAAGATTTGGATTACATAATCGTTCATGCACACCAAGCAAACTCTTTTATGCAACACACTGACCCGCAATCTTATCGGCCCATACGCGCTTTTATATCATGAGCAAGTAAAAAATCACAATCACACTATTAAAATCCCAATTCCACGTGGAACAGTTGTAATAGCTTTAATATTCCACAGTATATTAAGCAAATACACCCACTGCATTTTAGTATTATTTATGATACCCGAAGCTGCATGGTTAGCGGTTATTAACATTGTCCCATCCAAGGCTAATGAACAGAGCCCTTGGTAAATTAGCATGCCCTACCTCGTAGTGTGGTATGGCATGTATATATGTAATGAGGGTGTTGTTGTTTTGGCAATTCCATTTAGTGTTCAGGCCCCCCAAAAAAAACAAAAATGCAAAAATGGTCTTTCCCCCCCAAGAACCAGAATGCCCCTCACATATATGTTGCTAATTAATTATAACACACATCTTGAAAGCGGCATTTTTGGGTCTTGGGGGGGAAAGGGTTCAAATTTGAAATTACATTAACATTGACCTGTATTATAATTGTAAATAAAAGGACACTTTTGAGAAGTTTGTTGGGAAGTGAAATTTTTTTTTTTTTTTTAAAAGGTTAAACTTTGAGCATGCGCTTTATAGATGGGGAATGTTTCAAATTCATCCGTTCTCATGAAAACTATAGACGGCGTCCTTCATCTCCTAATCCGGCGATGTCTTTATAAGTGGTACTCAGACTTGTAGTAGAGTACTTTTCATGACTACAAGTATGAGTACGAGTACTTGACCCGAGTATGGTCTTGATCCTGCGTTGAGTACAGCAAAATTTGTAAATCATGAGTACAAGTATGAGATGATTATTTATGCCTGACTTGAGTACAAGTACCCAGACCTGGAGTACGAGTACACAATTACGAGTATAAGTATCGTATCGAGCCTACAAGTCTGATGTACTGCTCAAAGTACAGATATGGAAAGGGGGAACATGTAACTGGACCAGGACATATTCTAAGGGCCCTGGGGAGGAGACGAGGTCTGTGGGGAAACTGGGGAGATGACCCCCCTCCATCCATGGCTCCAGCCGCATGTCGACACCCATCTGGTATATCAGCAAAATAACAACAAAGTATGGACGCTTTTCGGTTAAGATACTTTCATCTTCTTCATAAATGGGAAATTTTGCCATCCCGACTTTCCAAATCCTAGTTGTGTTACGCCCCGGTAAGAAAATGGATGAAAACCATCTCTGATTCAAAACAGTAGTTCAAATTGCATTCTGTGTTGAGTCAGAGAGGTGTCATCCATTTCACGAGTTTACACTGCATTGCAGTGCAGTGAAGTAAGAATGGCTATTAATTCCTATTTTCTGACTCCCAAATAAACTTCAAGCTTGAACCATAAATATAGAAATGGAGCATAATAATTATTACCTTCGCACCTTTGTTAATTATGTATTTTATTCCGTTCAGCCAACATGATACAGAGCGAAGCAAAGAAGGGTATAATATTAATATATATAAAAATGTTACACAAGTGGTATTTCCTAGTACTTGAAAAATAAACTGCCATGGTTTGATTCAACATGTAATGATGCGTATTTGTCATTAACCCAACACTAACACGGGACAAACTCCCCCATAGGTCTTGTTCTTATTACTTTCACATCAAGTGTGTAAAATGTGACAATTTGCCAGGACCAAGGAACATGAAGTTTGTTCTACAACATTTACCGATCAGCTCGGGGGTGGGTCCCAGCTCACATCGGCGCCCATAGGGAGAGGCATTAAATACAATCACGTACAGGATGGGCCTAGGGCGGGCCAAGAGGAGCTTGAGTGAGCAAAAAGACATGGGGATTTCGAGAAAGAAGAAACATTCCTTTATGAAAGGGGTTAGGAAATGCTTTCGCTTTGACACTTCTTCCCCCAACAGAATTGGCATGGAAATTGTAGAATCATTTAAAATGTTTTCTGGACAGAAAAGCATGTGACATATATACATTGTGCTCTTTAACCATAACAGCCTTTGTTGTTCTAGAATAGAAGCTAAAGTAGAGTGGACATCTGTGGCAGAATCGAACCCGAGGGCCTCCGGCGCACCATTCCCATAGGATGAGCAGGGATGGCAAGCCAAGAGGGAGGTCGCGGCCACAGGCCAGCGATTGTGCCCATATTGAGTGTTGGTTACAAATGACGTCATCGGCATATTTGGACTTCATCTAGTAAGTTTAGTGAGTTTTGGTCATGATAGAGAGAGGAGTGCTATCTGATAAAAGAGTTATTTTTGGGTGTTGCCTATCCTTTATGGATTAAGCACTGTTCAGTTCACTTTTATCATCCAGTTAATAATGTAAAGTATTTATGATCCTAGCAACGACTCAGCTCACTGGTTAATAATATTCTAATGGGGATTTAAAACAAAATCTGAAGTCACTAGCCTTTTAAAATCCATCACTTGGACAAAAACAACATTTCAATATTGTATGTTTTAATCATGGATGATGGTTCAATGATTGTATGCTTATGAGAGTGGCGTACTGGTTGGCACAACTTACCCAATTTTGAACTCATCCATATTCTACACAACTTTTATATTTGCTACATATTGTACGTTGAAAGTAGCAGAAACACAGACTCTATTTAAAAAAAAAACACTTCACTATCTGATGATTGAACAGATTCATAGATATAGAGCCATGATAACATTTCTCCAGTAAGTACAAATGATGGCTTTCGTTTGCAGAGTGTGGCATGGAATTAGAAAGTACAAAGGTATGTAACTGACAAAAAAGCACAGGAGACTACACATGAGTACGTAGGAGTGTAACAGTACATGGGAGCGTGCAAGAGTATATGAAAGTACCCAACCAGTTCTTCATGGGAGGTCCTTACCACAGATCACAATATACCCACAACTTTCATCATACTTGCACTTCCATTAGACCACAAAACTTACCACAAAATTTGATTGGGATATTGTGGCTATATGCTGTAGTAGATAAATCAGAACTATACCAAATTAGAGTAACTCATTTCTATACACCAAAATACAACGTAATAAACAACAACAACCAAACTCTACTCAATTTTTGGCCAACAATGTACAGGGCACCGGAGGACATTGGGGGGCCCCGGGGAACATTGGAGTTATTGGCTTACATAGGGGGGGTGGGTGCGGGATGTAACTGGATGTTACCACACTTTGCTATGTCAATGATAGATCAACATACCACAAACTTACCACCAACTATTGGATTCTGTAATACAATATACCAAAATACCCCAATATTACATTGTGTGTTATTTTGTTGGTCTAGCGCCTTGTTAGGGCTGAACAATAATATCAAATCATCAAACCACTTAAGTGAGAGTGACTGCTCACAAGATTAGACTGTCTAGCCTGTAAATGTCATCTCCAACATTGTTTTACACAGAGACAATGTTACACTGAATGGACTACAGATCCCATCATCAAACCATTTCAAGTGACTGCTCACAAGATTAGACTGTCTAGCCTGTAAATGTAATCTCAACATATGTGATACAAAGAAGACAAGTGACACTGAAGGGGAATACAGATCCCATCATCAAACCATTCAAGTGGACTGCTACAAGATTAGACTGTATAGCTGTAAATGTCATCTCCACCTTGTATAACAGCAGGACAAGTGCACTGAATGGACACAGATCCCATCATCAAACCATTTCAAGTGACTGCTCACAAGATTAGACGGTCTAGCCTGTAAATGTCATCTCCAACATTGTCATCACAGCAGACAAGTAAAATGAATGGACTACAGATTCCCATCATACAAACCATTTCAAGTGACTGCTCCAAAGAAGACTGTTAGCCTGTAAATGTCATCTCCAGCATTGTATACACAGAAGACAAGTGAACACTGAATGGACGACAGATCCCATCATCAAACCATTCAAGGGACTGCTCACAAGATTTGACCGCCTATCCTGATGTCATCTCCAGATTGCCAAGCCTACTGGACACACTTATGAGAAGTAGCCAGGCAAGGAATGTGTTCTTCACCAGACACCACATGCTACCCAGGAATTCCATCACCATAACGCCATCTCTTACATACTGCAATCAACCTGATATGCATCTTAATCCACTATTTTAGGACTTTGTTCCTCTGCAGCTCACATCATTTCCCTTATTTTAATATCTTCGAGCTATTGATTTATTGTAAACAGACCATGTCACAGCCATTCGAGAATATGATACCTCTGTCCCCCCGCAGACCTCTGCCATGAGCGGTGATAGCTCTCCTTGGAAGTGCATTTAGGGTTGTGCTGCTGAGGTGAAAGGAAGTAAGGATTTCAGTCCTCTCAAATAACCCCATTTTCAAACTCAAATGTATAGGCACTGGTCCTGGTGAACAACGTGCCTTTTTTGACATTAGGCTAATTTTGTATAGATATTGGTCAAAATTCCCTAAAATTTGAAACAATGGAATGTTGACTTTCCCCAATTTTTAAAAAAAAATCATACAATGCTTTTTTCACATCCTGCTGACAGAAAACCTACACTTATAATACTAAATTTTTGTCCATCCAATTTTGCGCACAAAAATACATTCATATAGATGAACCTACAAATTTGCAAGTGTGCTATGAACACTACGCACACATCCACACACATCCACACACACCCACATCTAACAACACACCATTATAACACATTTATATTTGTGCCCTAGCTACATGTACATTCAATGTTTGCAATCACAAAGCCGCAAACCATCATGTCTGGTAACCGCGCTCTGGGCATGTGCCTTTCTTGTTTTTTGACCCACATTGCTTTCTTTACCACTGGATCAATATCTATGTTGGCCAAGATGCTATATGCCCTCTCAATACATTAATACTAATGTTAAAACGTGTTCACCGTGGCATGCAAAGAAGTTTTCTTCACCCTTTCAACTCCGATAGAGTCTACATAGGCTACAATACGTGTCAGTGGCTTTTGAGATGGCTGTAAAAATTCCCACATTTGGGAAGCCAATCTCAAAACCACTGACGGAAATGACTAGTTTGTTTGTACTCATTTGACTGCATTTTTTTTATATTTTATATTGTCTTTAAAACTGATCAAGAATAAAAGCAAAATTTGGAAATTTTTGGAAAAATGAAAAATTGGAAAAATATTAATATCTGAGCTGTATTCTGAAATGGGAGTCTAACCTTTAGATCCAGGGTTTAATAAACCAAGGTTAGTCTACATGGAGTGGAACCTTTTTTCCAACATACTCTAAAATGATGATTTAACGGGTGAATAAAATTTCCCATGGAATGCCGAAATGGCCCATCCTTGAGGGAATTTTGTCACCTTTCACAGTATTTTGAATGGAAAAACGTTCTCTTTTAATAGGACTAACCCTGGTTTAAACCCAGGTCTAAAGTTAGACTCCCTTTCAAATACCAGCCTGAGTGACTACAACTGCTTGCTGGCAGCGGGGAAAGGAATCTTGATTCCTGTGCACCCTGACATATTTGGACTTGGTTAAAGTGGTGACCTCGATCGTAGTCGAGTTTCTCCCTCACATAGAATCAATTTTTTTCTCCAAACATCCCAATTACAATTTTGAGTTAAATTCGGTCCAGCCATTTGGATAGGTAGAAGCAAAAATGTATACTAAATTGGCCCAAAGGATAGTGTGTGTTGATAAATGGTCCAACCCTTGTTGAAGACAATTTTTGTTCATAACTCTAAATGAAACATTTCCTGGGCCTTAAATTCCTGTGGTACTAAGATGTACATGTACTTTCTTCTTGATCCGAAAATTTTGAATTTGATTGATGGCGTGAAGTGTGGGGGTTGGTGGAGGGGGGGGGGGCTAGGTTGTCAATTGGGTCACCCACCTTTAGTGGGTGTCATTTCTGTTAATCCAACTGAATCACCCTTCTTATCAGACCAACATCTCAAAATAAACAGACACATTGTCATCTAACATGCCCAAACAGCACGTACACACACACACACATCCCATCGCTAACACACGCATTCATCCAGGCATCGCCAATTTCAACACCGGTCAGAAACCTTCTTTTGACAACACCTCTCCGCATTCATCCCCCTCCAGTAATTACCAATGCCATGACAGCCAAGAAAAGGTGGCCATCTTAGAATATCAATTTCAGACGAGCATAGACCTATGAATACTACATGAGTCTTAGTTCGCTTGAGGGTCTTAGCAGTGAATGCATTCATGTCATCCATGGTCAATGACTGTGTGTTTCCTTGACATAAGGGGCAATGAAAGATTTTGAGGCACCCAAATATTGTGTCATAATACTAGGTAATTTCCATAATAATGAGACACCCAATAGCTTTCTTCTTGTATTTGGATTACAGAAATGGCCTTAATAGAGAGAAAAGGGTGTTTTGTTTGCTTATATTTCAATGTAAAAACATGGCTAAGGTTTTATTTGCTCCCTATACGAAATTAGAAATTTCACAATTTTTGTACCAAAGAACACTTTTTCAGCTTAATCCTTTCCAGATGTACGGATATTTTGAGTGGTAACCGCTTTACATCAGGGCAAAAATCAGTAATTTCAATTTTTAGGGACACCTGATATGTGAATGAAATCTCTCGTGCACCGTTAACAGCTACTAGGAAAACCGATCTAGATTCACCAAGAATACATTATTCATATTCGCCAGGACTTTGATCCACCCCACTAAGACAACATGAACATGAACAAACATTCAACCCTCTGGAAAAGGTCAATGAAAGCCTTTCATTGTTTCAGAATTTTAAAAGGTGGTGACCCATTCAACAGCCTTGTTCCCCCAATTCCAACTCCCCCTCCCCAAATCAAAATTGAGATTTTGGTATGAAAGGAGTGATAATATTTTCAGAATATCCCCAGTAAAATTTAAGGTCCGGGAAAGGCTTCCGTTAAAGTGTAAAACAAAAACATAGCAGCTTCAATCTCAAATTGCTCCAATTAAAATCTGAAGTTGACGAAATGCATGCGTAGCATGCAAAAAGTCCAAATTTACAATTAATTTTGCCCAAATAGGCGAAATGCAAATTGGTCAAACTTCCCAAAAGAATGGGATTTATTAAAATACTAAAAAACATAAAACCCCACATTTGGTCCATATGTCCTGCTTTCTGACCAGAGGGAGCAACTTCCCCCGCCCATGTCAGAAAAATGTCATTGCTTTCTTAAAATGTGGCTAAGCATACAAAGGGGGATATAGTCAAGGATAGCACTATATTCGAGAGTATGAATGTGCTAATAATAAGGCCAAAAACAAATGTTGGTGCCCTCCCCAGCTAAAAATCAGGAAGGTCGGTCCGGTGTTTTTGTTTTTTTTTAACTCATTTCTCCAGAAATGATTGCTATTGCTATCACCACAACCTCAAAGCGTAACACTCAACCCCGACGTACCGTAGGATTCATCGTGATCCATGTCCATCGTCAAAAAAAAATGTCAGGAAAAAAATCGGAAATTCAATTTTAAAAATCATTGTATTCTGTTTCATTTATTTCTTAAATGATGGGAATGGGAAAATTATGTTGAAAGGCATTTTCGTGAACTTAAAACCCCAGCATTCCCATCACGAAGGCTAGTGAGAGCCCCCCATTGCAAGTGTAATGGGTTGTTTTGAACTGTGCCCATATAGTTGATGTAATTTAGCCATTGCTTAGATTAGGACACATCGAAAGTCATTTGCAAGAATTTCAATCCAAACCTCCAGTCATTCAAGGATCAAATAAACCTATAAAGTAATGACACAAAGTACTATTTAATTATGGTGACAAATTCGGAAAACCTCACTGACAGGTAGGACTAAGATTGCTCTGTAGACGGAAATTCCCCCGATTTCTGCATTTTTTTAAACATGGCCACTCACATCCTTGCCCGTTCCAGGAGTTTAAATCCGACAACTCTTTGTGATTTTCCATTTGGTTGCTTGTTACACACCTTTATCACACCGGAAAACAGGTTTCAAATAGACAAACTCAAGACGAAAAATAAAAAAAATACCGAACCCGAGACTTTCGGGATTTTGGGTCGGTCACGGGAGGGCACACAACAATTTTTTTTTTTTTTTTGCTAATGAATTGTTGTTCCTCCCTGAATAGTCCTCGATTACAGCCAATTACATCAATTATTTTTTAAGACTGAATGTACCCTGTGACATTATAATATCAGACCTTAACAAAATATCCAAACTAAAGTAAGAACATTTTACTCTGTCCTTGAATGTACATTACATATCGTACATATCCTTGAGGTAAATCCTTTAATAAACCCACTACCGTACTCTTTCCTTCCCCATTTTGTTTTACCATCACATTACCCCCCCCACATGCATTTCAAACATCACTCACATGTAACCAATTCAGCTCGGACTAGCTGCTACGTAGCACATGGCTTCAACATTTAAAGTGAAACCTGTAATTAACCACAACTGGAAATTATATTACCTGCATGATGATATCTACTGACGCTAGACGCGACATTAAATTGAACTTGTGTTTTAGCTGCCAGAGACGATGGCAAACATGGGTCTTTTGACTTGAATAGCAAAAAGGAGAATATTTTAAATCTCAAACCATGTGTAGTCCTTCAAGCAAACCGGGGGTCCAAAATATTTAAAAAGGTAATTCACTACATAGATATTTTATCTCAAAGTAGTGGGGTGGATACGGGATTTTTTAAAGTGGAGTAATTCTCTAGCACCAATTTGTCAATTTGCGCGTTGAGATATCTGGAAAATTGTATCCGTTCAACATTTTAAAGATTGTTCCCTTTCCCCTCACTACTTTAACCCCTAATGCCCCATCTTTTTCTAAAAGCTACTCTCCCGGGATGGAAGGAAGGAATAAGGGAAGAGGGGAAAGAGAAAAGGTTGGAAATTTGTATCGGTCCCTTAAACCAGAGCCCCAGTAAACTATTACCGAGGTTAGCACACTCAATGGTGTCTCTGGCCCGACCAGCGATTTTGTTACCCATGGGTTTCTTCGTTGATGATGCACATCCGCCACATCCGGGACTTAGTGCATTTTCTCACTCAGTGCATTGGTTTTGTTGGTGTTTTGGTACCGTTCGATCTAAGATTATAAAGGACTGTTTTGCTAAGCAGTTTTGAGAATACAGGTTTTGATGTTTTGCCTAGTTTCTGTTGTCTTCTGCTCCCGTTGTTAAAATTAAAAAAAAGCAATAAAATTAGCACTTTTTTGAAGAGCGCCCCCAATTTTTTAGATTTGAGATTTTTAGCACGATGCATTGGTAATTGCTAGTAAACTATAACCTGTAATGGTTAAGCTCAAAATGTCTACGTGTCACAAACTAAGGACTTGTTGTATTTAAATAAAAACTAGAAATTATTATCGGGGGTCCCCGATAATAATACAACGCTGCTGGAAACGGCTTCCAATGTGAATAGTCGGGAAATAGCGCCATGTACGTGCTACGCTCATACCATTAGTTGTTTTATAGTTCCGGCAAGCCAAGTTAGAGGTTAATTTCCGAGGTGGCACTATTTCAGCATGACGGACATAACGTAGCATTTCCAGCTCTGCCGTTAAAGTCCAATCTGGATCCCAATTCTAATACAAATCGCTTATTTTGTGAATAATACGCATTTTTTTAGCATTCTCGTTTGCAGGTATCGTTTCCTACAAATTACCAACGTAGCTGTGAAAAATATCAAATTTTGAACAAATTGGGGGCGCTCTTCAAACAATGTGCTAATTTTGCTTTAAATTTTCTTCTTTCCTATTATCATTCTTTTAGGTTTGGCAGTGTGACGGATATATTTTGGCATAGTTTTGGTTCGAGAACAAAGGCAAGTTTTTTTGAGCAAAAGATTGTAGAAGGTTGGTTTGCTTAAAATAATTTCACTACTACTGTCCAGATCTGAAATGGCAATATTTAATAACTTTACTGTTCAACCAGGAAAAAATGGATTTCCCCATCACTCAAACATTCTGAGGAAAATGTGGTCAGACATTTTAGGGGAAACTCATGCAATCATACCCACCAACTAGAACTGCTAATGAATATCCTCATATAATAGGGCACACCGTTCAGCTATCGCACTACAAAATAGAGGTCATGACAAGAGACATTAACAGCTTCCCCCAATGCATAAAGCACTATTTGAGCACATTTTTTGAAGACGCCCCCAATTTTCAAAATTTTGAGATTTTTACACGTTGCAGTGGTAACTGGCAAGTAAACTATCTGTGAATGGTTTAAGCTCTACAGGTCTATGTGTCACAAACGAGGAATTTTGTATAGAATAATTATTATCGGGGCTCCCCGATAATAATTTTTTTCAACGGCGAGTGGAAACGGCCTGCCAATTTGAAATAGCCGGGAAATTTCGCCATATACGTGTCTACGCTCATCCATTAGTTGTTTTTAATAGTTCAGGCAGTCAAGGTAGAGTTATTTTCTAGAGGTTGGCACGATTTCATCATGGACCGGACATAACGTACATTTCCAGCTCTGCCGTTTAAGTCCAATCGGGGATCCAAATTCTAATTATAAAATCATTATTTTGTGATAATATGGCATTTTTATTAGCATTCTCGTTCCGCAGGTAGAGTTTCCTATACCTCCAACGAACTGTGCAACAATATCAAATTTTGAAAATTGGGGGCGCTCTTCAAAAAATGTGCTACTAGTGCTTAACTTCCTGAATATTTCTGTACAGGTCATCATGTGAATTGTTAGAGACGAACATTCTTTAAAAATGCAAGTTTGTTGAATCTTTACTGTTAATTTAGCTATGTTTCATCACTAACGATTCACATCCGTAGCTGTCCAAAAACGTCCATTGGAATCATGCATTGTGGGTAAGCTACTGATATCTTCTCTTGTTAATGACATGGGGATATTCAATTGCTTTTGCTGAATTTTGGCCCAAATTAGCTCCAGGAGCAATATGAGCCAGAACCATATGGTCCTGGACTATTTGTTCCTGGAGCATATTTCATGGAACATAATATTCTTGAGAAATATTTTAAGTCACAACATCCTATGGGTCAATCCAAACATCTAGACTGATATCAATCAGATGTTTTTGGTATATGCTTTCATGTTAAAGTAGAAAACATCACATGAAAAAGCGAACCATAACGGTTCACCCACCTGTAACTTGTAATATAGCACATGACATAAACAATATAAAATTAAATGTCTTGTTTAATGTAATCCATATCACACCCAAATCTCTCTCAGAGCATGAATTAGTTCCTTTGTCCTCTACCCATCATTACCAATGGGGTTATTAAAACGAAAGAGCAACGTACTCAGTAACCACATTTCATTTTGTCATGAAGCATGATCAGCAATTGAAAAAGAACCCCCATTGCTATGATTACACTGATTACCCACCACAGCCTGTTCTCCCTAGATTCACTGATACCTAATTTCTCCATGGGTAACCGAGAGTTCATACAAATCTTGTTTGCTCATCTCTCTGGTTCATACAATGATTTTGTACATATGCCCACACGTTAACTACAGTAGTGCGTTGTTTTAAACGCGGACAATCCAACTAGATGTGAAAATACCGGATCTCATGCATATTTCCAGGTGCTAATTTTAGTAACCTGTTTCAATACTTTTCTATGATTAATAATTACATCAAGTTTTAATTTGCAGTATCGACAGCTTAAAGCAATAACAGCATCATTGTTTTGAAGAGCGCCTCCAAAATTTTCAAATTTGATATTTTTTGCACAGTTATGGTTTGTAATTGTCTAGGAAACTACATCTGCGAACGAGAATGTTCAAAATGCATATTTATATAAAACAAGCGATTTTGAATTAGAATTATGATCCCAGATTGTACTTAACGCAGAGCTGGAAATGCTAAGTTTATGTCCGTTCATGATTTAAATAGTGCCACCTCAGAAAATGCCTCTAACTTGACTTGCCTGAAGCCAATAAACAACTAATAGATGAGCGTAGACACGTACCTGGCGCTATTTCCAGCCTATTTAATATTGGGAATGCCGTTTCCAGCGCCATTGAATTATTATCAGACATCTCGTCGATTTAATCATTCTTGTTACAAAATTCCTTCGGTTGCGACACAGACACTTTTTAAGCTTAACCATTCACGTATAGTTTACGAGCGTTTTTACCAATTCACCCGTGTAAAAATCCTTTTAAAAAATTTTAAAGAACTGGGGGCCTTCTCGTAAAAAAATGGTGCTATATTATTGCTTAAGGACAGGTACCCCCTGTAATGTTTAACTCCTATTGAAATGGCATTGTAAACTGGGATTTGAAGAACCTTGATCAGGCCAATGTTCAAATAGATTCACAATGCGTGGCCCATTTCTGTGTGCAATAATCCCATAAACCCCAAATCCATAATTTCAAGGCATGGTGGAGTGAAATGGAATAGAAATGGATTCAAAAGGAACCCCAGAATTAGGGGTTTTGTATAACTCAACTCCCTTGTAAGTCCAATAATCAATAGGTCAATTTTCATATTGCTTTATCCGGAGATTCCAAAGTTCCGCTAGTAGTGGGGACTGTAGTGAACAAGATCTTATGTGATTGTGCAAATCCGGAATAAAATTGTGAAATTTCGGTACACAAGTACTTTAAACATTGATAATCAAAAGAATTAATGGAAGCACGTGCCACGCCCCTTCATGGCCCCCTCCAGCCCCTTGGATCAAGGTTACACAGGGGTAAACTTTGTAAAATGTTCCGATTGTGTTTGAAAATCCACCATGATGTCTGTCTGGTTACAAGGATTCCAAAAAGGTACTAGTTTTAACTACCTGTGAGAACTTATAGTTTAGGATTATGGGGTAAAACTGTAAAAATTGCCAAAAGTCAATTTTGGTTTGTACAGGGGTCAAAAATTAAAAGTTGCTCCCATTTTTGTAAATGTGGTTCAAATTGTGGGTTCACTCCAGAATGAAATATAGGAATGTTTTTGACTATCTTAACGTGTCTGTTATTACCAAAATGGCGATAAAGTCAAGAGCTACTGGCAGCTATTGGGTTATAATTATTGACCTGTGACCTATTTGGTTGGATAACGTCAAACTAAGCATAGCAAATAAGGCAAACTGTTCCTTATTTCAATCCTTTAAGCTAGTTAAACAATTTCCACCACATATTAACTGAATCAAAGCAACTTTTGACTTTTGACCCATGTACACACAAAAGGTTTTGACTTTTTTCACCATTTTTTATAAGTTTTTTAACCCTCATAACTCTGGAACTATAAGCCATAGATAGTATACAAACTTGACTGCTATGAGGGGCATGGTAAACTATAGGCCAGTATCTCGCAAACCATACTAGGCCCCGAGGCGTAACCCGAGGGGCATAGTATGGTTTCTAGATCACCAGGCCTATAGTTTCAACATGCTCCGATACAAGCAGTCAATATGTGTTTTATATACCGAATAATAGATTTTTGTCCATAACACAGGCCGATATCCTGTGTAGCTCCATGAGCGGTAGGCCATTTTGTCATGGCGTGCATGCAGGTTTTTAACAATTTTGTGTAACTTAGGGGCCAAATCTTGCAGAATTAGCAATCAACCTTTCATGTGTTGAGGAAGTGATGTTGGAGTCCAAAACTGATCGCCTTAATCGACTTCTTGCCATTTTTTTGTCGGCAAGATGTGGTACATTTCCTTGCAGCTCCGAATTCCGAATTCAGCACTTCTCAATCACCGCTTCAAGCATTTTCCCTAAACGATGAAACCACCCACATCACGACTAAATGTGATCATTCCAACTTATAGGCTGTTACAAATCATCCTATACACAATGTTGGCTCGTTTCTCGAATCTGTGGATCTAGTGCTTATAACCGGTCGAAAATCGTTTGCCAGCGACCCGTCAAACCTGAGTGCCGATTCCATGGGCTCAGCCATTTTATTTCCAAGAGCAGAGCGCGACGCCGGGCGATGGCGCTATGACAGATCGCTGTCCAAAACACTCAGAGGGGATAGGTGTCAAGTACGAGCAGTAACAACAACCTCAAAGTATGAATCGGCCTATTTGATTCTGCGATTCAGCCATTCCCGTGCTCTTGTTTGTATCCCGTTGTATCAGACTTTACAACTACCGCACTGACTCCCCACATACGAGTAACCAAAATACGGTCTGCTTATATTCATCTCTTACACAGCTTCAATTATACACTCATAATACGGATGGATATATAGTCCGTACCGCAGTCTCTATGTTGGGAAGAGGTGTCCAGGGTATAGGTCATGAATGAGAGGCCCGCGCTCCCTTGGAATAGTTCATTTTTGGTTCAATTCTTGAAGCAGTGAATTTATCCTCTACTTTTACCAATCAGATGACAGGGATCTATATATGAGGTAAGATAATGTACACTATCCTTTTTGGAATCCTTGTGACCAGACAAACACCCAGGCGCGGATCCAGGGGGTTCCACCCGGGGTGCCTTGGCACCCCCCCCCCCCCCCGACCGCCGGAAAATTTTGGAAGGAAACAGAAGAAATGAACTAGACAACTCCAGGAGACTATGTCCGTTACGTATGATGAAGTCCATAGTGCAACATTCGAGTTTGTTTTGTTGACCTTTGACCCTTCAATTTTGGGCATCGAGGCCTACCCGAGTGGCATATATAATAGTTAGATCCATTTCATGTTGACCTTTGACCCCTAAACGATGGCTCTTAGAGCGGGGTTACTTGTGGACACTTTTCACTTTCATTGATGCCTACACAGATGGCAAGCTATGTAGGTCATTAAGCTTCTTTTAGATTTGACCCCTAGATGACCCAATTTTGGTCCTTGACCCCATATTGTGCACATCAGAAATATCGCTTTTCCCAGTGGTTCTTGTGAACACATTTGACATAAATATCTACCTTTGGTTGATGAGTTATAGCTTTTTGCATATTATCGGCTTCTTTGCAATCTACCGTGACCCCTATGGCCAATCTTCTGTCACATTATTCGTCCCTCGACATTATCCGCACTTTTGCACAGACATCACCTATCCAAGTGTTATCGATTTTGAGTATAGCATTTTTTTGCATTTAATTAGACTAATTCCCATTTTGAATGTTAATGAGTTCCGAGATTAATTCTGTGTACAAGCTGTATACACTGACCCAAAGACGATCATGCAGATTTTTCATCAGTAATGCACCTTATCTGTAGAAGACGTAGGCTTCCAAAGATTTTTAGTTTTTGACCTCTATTGACCCCTACGAGAGGTCAAGGTGGCAAACTATGTACACCCCTGATGTGGCTTGTGGACAGTTGTTCTTCTGACCGATTTTGTCAATATCGGCCCAGCCGTTTGGCCGAAAGAAGGCGAAAAAGCGATGTCTGGAGAGAAAGAAGAGAACTAAGAACATTTTGTGCTAAAGAGCACGAACTTAGTCTGTAACTTTTTCACATTTGGTAAGTTGACCTTTGACCCTTAACCTTGGTCACATAACAGGGTCACTGTAGCTTTTTTATTCATCTTCATTATTCCCTACAAGTGGATATGGCATTTTGCAATATAGTCAATTTTAATATTTGGCATATTTTGACCTTTGACCCCTAAACGATGGTCACAGAGCGGGGTCACTATGGCTCTTTTTCATAATTCATCGATGCCATTACAATGCATAAATAGATTAGTCAATTAAGCGTCTTTGAGGTTACCTAGAGATGACCCCATTTTGACCTTTTGTGACCCCATATTAATGAGCATGGATATTAATCTTTTATCATTGGTTCTTGTGACCAAAATTTGACCTTTATACCTAATTTGGTTTATAGTTATAGTTGTTTTTGCATATTAATTAGTCATTTGCATATCTTAACCCTTGACCCTTGGGGCCAATATTTTGTCTATGCATTTGTCTTTAACATTACCGCCACTTTTGCACATACATCACCTCATCCAAGTCTTTATCGTTTTGAGATATAGTCATTTTTGCATAGTAATTAGATATGGCCGCCATGTGAATGTTAGTGAACACCGTCGTTATCTTGTGTACACCCTATTGAAGGATGGTCTAAGATTCTTCTAAACGAATTTGGTATCTATAGCTTGTTGTCTGCAGGACAAGAGCTTTTAAAGATTTTTACAAAATGGCGGCTACTTGCCGTTACGTGACCTTTGACCCCATTCTGAGTACACCCCCATATGAAGCTTGGGTCAGTGGTCTTCTGACCAACTTTGGTTTGAATATGGGATTAACCGTTTGGTACTATTAGTAATTTTAAGGAGCTCATTGGGAAGAATCAGAAGAATCAAAGAAAGAAACTATGGCTAATGTGCGTCTGAAGAAGCCTAATTCCATCGCAATGTTTCTAGGACCTTTGACCACACCTAGTGAAACCTTTTAATTTGAATGGAGGGTTATTTTGAGTAAGTTAGGCAGAAGAAGATGTAATTTACAGATTTTCAAAGAATGCCCCTTTAATCATGTATATTGACTTTGATAAGCTGTGTACACCCCATACAGTACTTGTATTTTAGTGGTTAATGGTTTTTTCTGACCAACATTGGTGATCATAACACTAGATTTGAGACTGAAGGAATTTGTGAATTTTCAAAGAATACCCCTTTAATCAGCTAACATTGTCTTTCACCCCAATCTTTGTACACTCTTATATGGCCTTGAGTCAGAGGTTCTTCTTTAAGTGATCATAGCATTTAATTTGAGACCAAAGCAGCATTTATAGATTTGATGAAGAATGCCCCTTTAATTGGCCTACATGACCTTTGACTCCAATGTGTTTTTTACACCCTTATGGGTCTTGAGTCAGTGGTTCTTCAGACCAATTTTAGTGAACATAGCAATTATTTATTTTAATTTGAGGCAGAAAATGGAATTTTTAGATTTTCAAAGAATGCCCCTTTAATCGGCCTACACTGTCTTCCACCTCATCTGTGTACACCCTATATAGGCCTTGGGTTAATGGTTGTTTTGACTGAAATTTGTGATCATAGCAATTGATTTGTGTTAGAAGATGGAATTAATAGTTTTTCAAAGAATGCCCCTTTAATCGGCCTACATTGCCTTTCACCCCAATCTGTGTACACCCTATATAGGCCTTGGGTTAATGGTTGTTTTGACTGAAATTTGTGACCATAGCAATTGATTTATGGCAGAAGAAGGAATTTATAGATTTTCAAAGAATGCCCCTTTAATCGGCACGCAGGAACTTTGTCACAAATCTGTGTTCACCATATATGACGCTTGGTCCAGTGGTTTGGTTTAAATCGGCCCAAGCGTTGGTTAGGAGAAAGCATTTTAAGGAGCGTTTGGAAAGAAAGAAAGAAAGAAAGAAAGAAAGAACGCCTAGGAGCACAATATGTCAGCTGTGCTATGCACGCTGACATAAGAAATGACTGGAATACAGGACCTTATCGTTGCATGACTAAGGTAAGGAGAAGACTAAACAGCATAAGCAGAATACTATGCCCCGTTTCACGGCATAGTAAAGAGAGAGGAAATGACACTGAGTTTTTAAATACGCTAATGGACGTCAATCGGTGGGGAACAAGGGGGACATTCCCCCACGTTTTTTGGGTGGGGAACAATATCACCCCCCCCCCTATCCCGAAAAGCCTACGCCCTCTTACCAATGGAGGATCCGGGGACCGTCGGCACTCCCCTAGTCGAAAAAAATCGATCATTGTGACAATGACCTTACTTTACTTGCAAAACTTCTGTAGTATCGGCGGCAAAAGGGCCAATAAGGGGGTTTCACACAAACGACGTGAAGAACTCATAGGTGGGTAATAAACTCGAAAAGGGTATGACCCAAAAGGGCCAAAAGGGGGTGTTTCACACCAATGGACGTCAAAAACTCATGTAAGGTCAAAAACACTCAAAAGGTAAAACAACAACCGTAATGCGAGTTCACTAAAGCTCGTAAATAGTTCAAACGGTCTCGTTTTCCCATCAAGGCACAAAACTTGCCGTAATCCGTTTGGCGGAACCGCCACTTGTTAAAAATTGCCAAACACAACAAAACCCGTAAAGGAGTTCAATTTTCTGTGATAGAGCACAACACCGTCGGCCTACGGTATGATAACCCCGTAAGGCTAATTTGCAAATAGCCCACGATAGTGTTTTTCCGTAAGGCCAAAAGTTTCCATAATGTCGTTTTGCCGTCCGGTTTGACGTAGGCACTTGTAAATTGCCAAACACAACAAAAACCGTAAAGGGCGTTCACTTTTCTGCGATACATCAAAACACCGTACGGTATGAAAACACCGAAAGCCAGGTGCGCAATAGCCAAACGATCATTTTCAATATTAAGGCCAAAAATTGCCAAAACATCATGCAAAAAAAAACCGTCATGCCAGAAAAACCCGTAAAGGGGGTCGTTATGTATTTCGTATGGTAATATGGCATGATTTGATAAATAGGTGTTACCCAATTAGCGAGCATTGTACGGACGACGCCCATCACGGTGAACACTTCTGGGTTGGGTAGTGATAACAAAGGTTATTTATAACACACAAGTTACGCTGCGCCATCGATTTCCCTTTACTACCGAATCGCAAGGAAGGTTACCCTGAGACGCGATTTACATAGAAGAACAAAATGATGCTCGCGAGTCCCATTGACCGAGCAAAACGCAACGCCACTAATAAATTCCCTACATAGGTGAAGCAAACATAAGGATCATGATAAGGACCACTTATTTGCAGAAATTAATCACAGGATTTCATAAATGTGGCCAAAATGACCATTGCTGACCATGATGCAAAATTTGTGTACACCTTATATGCACTGACCATAGGACAATGAATGTTGATGTCAACTGTCATAATCAGCTCGCCTTATTTATCAGAGAGTAGATGTCACGTGTATTGGCCAAAAGATGGGCCAAAATGACCACTAGAGACCACGTATCAAAAATCTTTATATACCCCATATGCATTGACAATATGCAAAGCATATGCATAAAGGTCCTGATAGGACCACTTATTCCGAGAAAAAAAAAATCTAGATTTTAATAAATTTTGGCCACAATGTGCCTGCAATGACCACTTTCTGACCACTGAACAAAATTCTGTTTACAACCCTATATTCACTGATCATAGACAATGAATTGTGCACAACTGCCGCAATCAGCGCGTCTTATATTTCAAAGAAGGAAGATTTCACGTGTATTGGCTAAATTGGCGCAAATGACCACTAAATCCACTAATTCTAAACTGGTACACCCCACCTCATCTGACATAGGCGAAGCATATGATAAGCATGATAAGGGCCCACTTATTTGCAGGATAACTATGAATTAAATGATGTTCATAAAGTTTTGGTCAAAATGGCCGAAATGACCCTGACAAAATGACCCAATAATATGCTGTGCACACCCCTTAGGCATCTGGTCATAGGCGATGCTGGGCCATGAATTGTATTAGCGTCAATGCTATTTGTAAGGAGGATTTCTTAGATTTTGGCCAAATACCACACTGACCACTAGGTGATCACTGGCCACAAACTGTGTACACCACATATGCAGCATGGGTCAGCGGTCATTCTGAGCGAATCTTGTCAAAATCGGCCCAAGCGTCTGGCCACGAGTGCATTTTGAACAAAGGAGACACCAATCGAGCAAGCTACAGATTTAGAAAACAGTTGAAATGTCAACACAACTCGCCATTTTATAACTCCCTTTAATGGAATCGAGAATTTGGTTTGAACTTGCTTTCCGCAAAACTGCATTACGGCAAAACCCTGCTTACGGCAAAACTTGGTCGTTTGAATAAAATGGGGGCGTTTGACCATTTCTATCCCTTACGGACTATAGGTCTGAGCCCATAACTGAAACCCGCACCCCCCCGGATTTTTGATACCACTATTTTTTGGAACCTGATACAAAATATAGCTAAGCTATCAAAATCATGGTGTCTGCAAATCCCATCCTGGGTTAAAGAGTGAGGGCGCTTTTTTTTTCAAAATGGCGGCCAATATTCACTTAATGCCTTTTTTGATATATATCTTAATTTTTGATCCAATTCGTTGCACTATGGACTACTTAGTCGCACCAAACACACCAAGGATAGTTGAACACCTTTTGGGATGCTTTAAACCTGCCTCTAGGGCGTCATATTTCAAAATGGCCACCAAAACAATGAAATACCGTGTATTTATACACTTAATGCCTCTTTAAAGGCAAATGGTGCCGGTTTCAGCTAATTATATACTTTGTCAATGACCTGTGGATTAGTTTGAGGTAAGTTAAACAC
>JAMKCH010000697.1:0-39366 GCA_023653785.1 Ophioderma brevispina
CCTATGCAAATTCTTTCATTGCTTCATTTAGGAGCTTGACCTTTGCGTCGTAGTTTTTATCGACGCGTGGGCATATTGCTGATATGAAGATTTCCGTCATTGGGGCCTCCACCATGAGAAGGTTTATGATAGCCTCCATAGACCTCATTATTCATTAACGGGGCTCTTATTGTTCAACATCGTTTGTGCCTGCGTGAATCACGATGTTCTTGTAGGACTGCAGTTTGTTTGCAGTTATTTCTCTGAAATATTAACAGCGTGGTCACCGCGGATTGCTTGTATTTCAGCGTTTTCAAAGGTGTTCTTGTGAAGCCCACGTAATATAGAATCACCGATGAAAAAGGTAGCCAGAATGTGGTGTATCCGGTATTTCATTATCAGAGCTTGGGGCATGCTGGGCACGTCGGAGGCGAATGTACATTTTTATGTTTGTGATATCATTCGCGTAAATAGCCGTTAAAGCGGGTTTGTGTTAGTAAGCCATGTGTCATTAACGCAAGATGGTGAAACGGTGTGAATTGGTCAAGCGATGGGGTATTCTCGAGAATTGGAGATGCTGCGGCCGTTGAGTAATTTTTGAGAAAGATTCGTTATTTGATTTGTTAAAATTTTCAAGACTATCGTATAATTATGAAATCCGTGTTTGGATTTCGCCAGTGTGGAGTAGGGATGATCGCAAGTTTTGAAGTTGATTTCGTAGTGAGCAGGCGCGTAACCAGACCTTAGCCTCCGAGGGGCACGACTCACAAAGTTTCCCAATTTTTTTCAGGCTCGCCTTCGCTCGCAGGAAGACCCATCTTTTTCAGTCGGTTCAAATTCTGATTTTCACCTTTTCCCTTCTCCTCCCCTTTTTATTATCTCTTTCCCTTCCCCTTCCCCCTCGCCCCCCCCTCTTTTTCTTCTCCTTCCTCATTTCTTCTCTCTTTTCCCTTCTCCTTCCCTTTGCCGTCTCTTTCCCTTTAGCTTCTTCTCCATCCTCATTTTAGTTGTCCGGGGCCCGGGGGGGGGATCTTCCCCCTGTTCCCCCCCACCGCTGGTTTACGGCCACTGGTAATGAGTTAATAAAAGACGTTAAAGGGACACTGGCCCATTTGAAAAATAGTGCGCCTCAAGATTTTTTCAAAATCGATATTTTTGCATGGTTGGTAAGGCTATTTATATTACAAAAGCCCTCACCCGAAATTAAATTTAAGACCAATCAGCTTCCTTATGGGTAACGGAAACGCTTGTAATTTAGCGTCGCCCGGCGACGCTAAATTCAGCAGACGACGAAAATGGGCGTTTACCACAGAACCGCAGCCGTAATTAGTCTTTGTCAACGACTCCTTGCATTTTTTATCCACCCAACCGCGAGCGTGCCGAAGGCGCGTGTCGAACGCGAAGGCCGGTGAGCCGATCGGATCGAGGCTCCTTTGGCCAATTGGTATTTCCACAGTGCCATCATAATGTGTCAATCAAGTAAGTCGTCATCGTAGCACCTCCCAATTTCATGATGACAACTTTTCAGATACTTTGCCCAATTCGATTACTTCGCCCGTCACAATTACATAATCGAGTTTTGCACGGCCTATTAGCATACTATTCAAAGCAAAAATCGACGAAGTTTCTTGACAGCTGCGAGTGCGAGCGAGTGAGTCCGTACGGTAAAATTTGAGATGCTGGCAGATGGCTAGTTGTAGCCCTGCTCTGCAGAAATAAAAGCCCCCAGTAAAGGCTATAAAAGTTATTCCCACCTCCCTTGCACAAACACACTGAATATGAAGACTAGCTATGGCATCGTCCTCTCCTTTTTTTCGAATATTTGTACTGCAGTGACCAATCAAAAATTGGCCACTCTCATACATGACAGATTTTGGACATTAAATTGAAATGAATGAATCCTGACCCGCGTATCACCATGCCACGCAAATGTGACGTGTGCGATCATCCCAATATTCAGCCATAAATGAAATTCCAGGTTCACAAGTTCACGCCGAGAATTTAGGGGGACACGCACCTCCTATAGTCTAAACATGAACTTACCTCGGGCACTTACCATGTCTTGACAGGCACTATACTGCACAATTTAAGGCTAACTTCGGCCGAACCATGGCTGCGATGGCAATGAAACTAATTGTAAAATACAACTCCGTTCACTACAATGACTGTCCATTCACATTATAGTAGCTAATCCATCCAGTACACGTAGCCGTAGCTTCAACTACCCTCATGATAGTCATATCAAGCCAGTACCGTACTGAGCGAGCTCAAAAAAAAAAAACAAAACAAACCAAAAACGAATAATCCTACACCATGTTACCCGGATCCTACAGTCTACACAGTGACGCTGAACAAAACGATGCATTTAATTCCCCATGATTTTCACCGTGCCATTTTCACAGCAGCAAAAGTGTTCGCCATTTTACATTCCCAGCTAGCTGTAATCCTGCATCAGGGATCCTGGCTGTATTCGCCCCGTTATTCGCTTTGTTTTGAATCGGTTACCAAACCAATAATTGAATGGTTTATTGATCAGTCCAATAAACTCGTATTCTGGGGACTATTTTAAGCGAACGATACATCAGCATTGACCATCAACGATCGCTATAGTTTTTCGGAAGAAATATCCCGAAAACAATGAGTAACAAGAAAAGGAAATATTTGCGAAAAGTCTTTGATTAGACTGAACTTTGAGCTGTCCAGAGAGGGGCCGTACTCACACAAATTGAATAAATAATCAAGCCTTGATAAAAGGCTAACGCGGTGCATGTTCCCACGCTATGCACACTGTTTTGATCGTTCCCCCTATAACTTTGGTTTTAATAGCAGTGAGTACGAGTCAAAAAATAATTCAGGTAATATACACACCATTTGTTATAAAGTTGGAAACTTAAAGTTGGCTTACAAATTACCTGGATTGTCTTTATCCGTCGTATCAATGTCCCATCTGTTATGGGGTAAATGTTATTTTTAAGTGTACAATCTATCTCTGTCTTCCATGGCCTAGACTATCATTTGAGAGCAAATTTTAAGAAATTTAATATTTTGTGAAAATTTTCCAATTGCCGCCGTTAGGTTAGTACTATTTAAATTTAGTGTCGTAAAATTTTCAAGTAATGCGTAAGGTAGTCATTATAATGTATGTGGGTTTGAATGATAAGACATGTGTATATGGAAAAGGGAGCAAAGATAAGTCCTCGCCTCACTACTCTTAAACACGGTAGTAGGGAGAAGTGGTGAAAAGTAGGGGGTGGGAGAAAGATACTTAACAGTCTTTAGTACCCAAGCGAAAACTTTCCGTTAGTGGCTGGGGGGGGGGGGGGGGGGTTAACAACTCACTAACCACTTTTCCATCAGCGTTTGATCACGAAACTAACCCAAGTACTTGAAAATGAAATCCTAACTTGACATTTGACCTATGGCCAATTGAATTATCACTTTCCGAAAAAGTGGTGCGCATATTTCATCCTCAGCAACTCCGAAATTAGATTTTGAACAAAACTTGGTTATATCTACTCTAGACTAACCAATTCATAAGTATATCACAATATAACGAATTTAACCATCTTGTATTTTTCCTCAGAACTTCAAGTTCACCTTGTCTTTCCCTGGACTGATACCCAGTTAAGACACGCCATGGCAAATTAAAATAAATTGCTATCAGCATATAAAGGGTTGTTTTTTGAAGTATTGACTTAATTAATTAATTGCTCCCAAGGTAATTTTTAAGCAAATAATCCCAAGACTTAACTACTTTAATTTTTTAATTAGTAAAATATAACGATTTCTTTCACCCGTTTGGTGCCCAAGGGGGGGGGGGGGTCCAGGGACCCAACCAAATTAATGCTAATGAACATTAGGAGATTTAACTGTTTTCGTATCAGGAGAAGCATATTCAAAAACCAGACACATAGCAAAAAACTCCTTGAAAAAATTCTGGGTGACCGAGAAATCGCAAAGAAATCAAATCTGGGTCCCATGGAACACTCTTGGGCACGGAAAGTGTTAAGGGGCGAAAAAGTAATAGAGAGGTGAAGACTAGAAACATCTATCAGAGGACTAAGAGAGAAGATGACGATGGGCGGAATAAAAGAGAAAGAAAGAGATACTGAGTGGAACAGAGACCATCTGTGAAGTAAATCATGAGTTGAAGAATGATTTGGACTAAAAGGGCAGAAGATTTTATGATGAGTACGAGGTGTGTAAGAGTGATTGAGATCCTGGATAAGTATCATAAATAATGTCGACAAAGGTAAAGCTAATAGTGAACAAAGAGATTTGGAAACAAGGTCAAATAGAGAGAAAAAAAAACAAAATGTGGAGTAGAAGAACAGGCATTGGGAAAGGAAATCTCAGGGTAGAGAGACAAAGATAACACAGGACACACAGATAGGTAATACACACATGGTAAGTTTTACCATAATACTAAAATACGACACAAAAAACCAGTCGGCGATGGTGGGCTCTGGCATTTGGGGAGAATTAATTTACATTATATTACTCACTTGCGCATCTCATTACATGCCCCTCAACGCTGTTTACTGAAATATTTGGTAGTGCTTTTAGTGTACTTTTAACACTTTACGATAATAACATTTACTAGGAATAATTATATTAAAAAATTAAAATAGTAAAAACAATAAACATAGAAAATTAATGAGCATGCAATATATACATTATGTGGCACTTTTACCTTTCACCGATGAGTGATTTTAAACCGTTCTAGCATATGTAATTGATACAGGATGAGAAGCACACTGTTATGAAAATTAAAATGTTGTTTTGATAAGTCTTGTGAGCCTGTTAGACTCCGACTACGGCGCCCGATAGTTTTTTTTTTTTTTTTTTTCGAGTCTAACCGGCAAGCCAGACCTTCTCAAAACTCCATTATTTTTCATAAGGTTGTGTTTTGAAATGCTTTATCTTACATATACGTCGAGAAAAGAACCAAAATCGCTTTTATATAATTATTTAGTAAAAATTGATAATAGACTTCGTTTTTTTTAAAAATATCTTAAAGCAGCGTTATTTTTCCTAATTAAAAAACACCAATTGTGCTGTTATGTTCACTTGTGCAGGAGTCTAACACCAATGTCTAGTCGATAACAGCGGGGTAGGACCGATCTGCTCGATTTGGCATTGGGGATTTCCCAAATGGTAATTGGGGAACTCTACGTGCATTTACTACGACAGTCCCTCTGTCTCGTGACATTACAAATCAACTCTTAAAACTTCGTACAAAAGATCTTAGTAATATCATGATAATATACGGAACATTATTGACCGTACAAAATCCGTCGAGGTTAGTGGATTGAACCTTCGCTACAATACATCTGTAATTTCCAATAACGGTCATTTTAAAAGATTGCAAATATCGTGATCAGCTATAACTTTAGTCGAGTCTTTGTCCGATGTGTAAGAGCGCCCTCCTACCGTGTATTGTTGAGTCTTTGATAACGACTAGCCTAAGGTTACGCCCGATGTTGATCCCGTTTGAATCCACCGTTTTGCTGTAAGTTGCACTTCCTACCCCCGGTCGATAATAGGTTACTCTCTTTAGAGTAATCTTATGTGGCGGGGAAGGCCTGATTTGATGTACAAATGGTCGCCATCTTTGTTTAGAGTATTATTTCTCTTGACAGGTTAATCCGTGCTAATGGTATTTAGTATACGGTTTGGGATATTTAAGGAGGTACTTCAATAACCCTTTCCACACGTAAATCTGAACCCCGATTCTGACACCACGAATTTAGATCTTGATACCAGATTTTTCCGCGGTGCACTACCAATAGTGATCACCTCGGTTTGCTCAAAAAGTTTTAGCTGATAAGATAACCTATTTGAGGCAGAGTTCTTAATAGGCTATGTCTTACGGCTTATCGCTAGCACTCGTTTGTACTTATAGGCAGAAATTCTTTTCTATTTAATTGCGCTCTCCCTCCAATTGTATTTTAAATTCCGTATATTCAGTGATCTGGCGTTTTGGGTAGTAAGTAACTATTCAATTGCGTAAATTTAAAAAGTAAAAGCAAATGTTTAAATTGTCTTTTTGAAATAGAATATACACGATTTTCATGACTTGTTTCAATCACTATCTTGTTGGATACGTAGTCATTATATTAGCCAACAAGCAGGTGGTACAGCCGAAAATCACAACAAGCGTTTTGTATTGAATCACCAGTTCTTTCATCGTTGTCTATTTCAACAATAAAAGAGCAAGAAGAAATGTGGCCATTGTCATGATATACAATCATTACTTTGGATGAATCGTAATCGACAGATCATACATGTAGCTGGTAATCTGCTGTTCACAGTGAGCTTTGTATATGAGTTTACAGTTCTTTCACTATTGTTTAGTTCTTTCATTTGGTACCAAATGAGGCCTGGGTTGTTTACTAGAAATTTTCCTGGTTCAAGTGACCTTTTATGTTTAACCATTAAATTCATCAGACCGTTATTTTTCTCCGGATAGTGTCCAGAGACCACATTCGAAAAAAAATAACGGTCTGTCTGATGAATATTCATAGGTTTTAAATAACGGTCTCTGACCGCTTTCGTAACTTTAATGGACAGTTGAACAACAGAAGCACAATTGATAATGGTTGAAATAAGAAAAGGGCTAGGACGTTTATAGGATATTGATTTCGAACTCAGGCATTATAATGATTTCCAGACGCAGCAGTTCTTTCTACTGCAGTTAGGCATAACTGTCACAAATACACTAAAGCATCATTCTGTAATCAATGATCCAATGTGTGGATCTAACTTCTTTTACGCACGCAGGCAGAGCTACAGATGGGCCAAAAATTAATATTTGTCATTTTTTTGTTTTTTCTATATATAAACCTTCAAAAGTCATTATTGTTCATTAGGCATATTCAGCCAATTAAGCGTGAAATGCATTTCAAACAAGCCCAATCTTGGTTGTTGTTTTTACTCACGAGGCTCCCCCCACAATCACCTGCAAATATTTGGAAAGTCACTCTGAACATGCACTGACTACGTGTTATACCAAGGGGGTTGAAGCCCATTCAAAACCAGTCGCCGTTGTGCGGGCGGCTGACATTTGAATTTGACGGAAATAATAATTATTATTTGGTGCTTGTATACAACATAATGGCCAATTCGATACAAATCATCCGACCAAAATATCGTTGTGGATGTTGGGTGTATTGGGTGGTTTTAATTTTGTCAGACCCATGGCCACAAACGAATGAAATGACACGGCAGTCGTCTGGATTTAAATAAACCGCCTCAATGAATACCTTCTTTTAACCTAAGCGCGCATTGCATTATGGAAAAAAAGAGTATCTGAGCACAATGATCAAGGGGCACTATTATTTACCCACACTGGCACCTCTAACAATACATCAATTTGTATCACTACCGATTAGTGTAATGTAAAGCGGTACCCACAGTTATGTGGAAAAGAGAAGAGGGGCAGCCATGCTTTCTATGTTGGTACTCTAGTTTTCTTTGTGGTCGGCAAACATGCGAGACGAGGGAATTTCTAAAGATGACGTAACGCTTACCTCTCTATCTACTTAGAACTATTTGGTTATAACTTACACAGAATTGCCCGAACAAGCGTTGCAAAGAGTTACTCTTCAGGATTTAAAGAAATTCTTTGATGAATAGGCTGCAAGCCGCATTCCATTTATGTCTGGATTTTTTATCCGTTCAAGCCGTATTAACAGTTGAAATGCTCAACTTGTTCAGCAGCTAAGATGCTTGGGCGGAAGGACTGTGGGGGGGGGGTTCGCGGTTCTGGTTGTTTATCCAATTTCGATTGCATTTTCTGGGGCACTTTACAATAGGTTACATATGCTTGTTGCATATAATATTTGGACTCATGTCGCAGTAGTTTAAAAAGGGGCATTATTTTGCTCTTGTTGCCATGGTACCTGATCAGCAGGGGCTCGATTGGCTAAACACGGGAACAAACTAACTGCCATACAGTGAAGTGTCATGTGTTAGAGTGTCGCAGAAAATCATGAAGCAGTATTTTGATATGGCTTTGCCAGGGCAACCAGCAGCTTCCCATCATGAAACTTTAAATGCCATCTTCAAAATTGGGGGAAGCCCAATTTAAAAATCCGGCTTCATGCTTTCCTAGCTCCGTTGGATGCTTGATATCGTGTCCAAATTCCACCTTTATACGATCTTCGTCTTTGAGTACGTTCGTTCCCGTTTCAACTAAAATACCGATTTCAACATTTGAGATATTGAGCGAAACGTATTAGAAAAAATTGAATTTGGCCCAGATTTGGAATAATTGTTCATTTACTTTAAAATAATTTTAATCGTTTGAAGTGCATTTTGGGTGAAAATAAAAGATGATCTAATGGATTAAATTAAATTTTTTTTAAATGTCTTTAAATATCACGGGGGTGGTGATTTTAAAGAAATACGTAAGCAATGTTGTCGAGCTGAAAATTTCGATTTGGTTTGATGCATAATGAATTTATTTAATTTTTAATTAACTTAGTTTTGAAAAGCTTGTAATATGTGACCATAATAATTACAATTTATATATTCTTACATCACAGGGTGCGCACTTTCTTTCATACAAATGTATACAATGCATCGAACGTGCGAACCTTTCTTGCTTAAATCGAGCATAATATTGAACGGAATGTCCATTTACCTCAAACAAAAAGCAAAAACGAAAACTGAAAGTTTACACTTTTCTATCATGCTGTAATCTCAATTAATGCTAGCACACCATCAATTTTAAACAATGTGAAAACCTAGACCCCCCCTTTCAACCCAATTTACATGAACCCTTTTTTGTATCGAATAATGTAAAGGCTTCCATACCAGATTCATAGAATAGAAATTTTTAGTATTGTCGTGACAGTCTGATACACTCTTCGATTCCTTGTTGATTCAATCAAAAAATGGATAAAGTGACGGGTGTTTCCATATAGGGTGACCCCCTTTTCTGACCTAACTTTGCTGACACCCTATGAATTCGGAACCCTTAAGGACCTTACGGAATAAACCACACGGTTTTATGTGGTTTATTCCGTAAGGGTTTTCCGATTCATAGGGTGTCATGAAAAGTATGTCAGAAAAAGTCATCTTAGAAACAACCTGGTATTGACATGAAAATCGAGGCCGGGTGTACCTCTTAATCTGAGGAGGATTAGGCCACGTAATTATTGTACTGTCGTTATGAGTGAACCAAAACTTTCAGTACTTGTATGCACTGATTGGACAGACGTCAAACATTATTGTTCTGAACAGGCGAAATGTGAAACCGCAGCGTAACGATGCTTGACACGTATCAGATTTTCTAATATTCCTTTAGTGAAGAAAATACTGAAGGCAAATGTATGTAAGCACGTTGTTGTATAGAGAAATCATACTGGAAAAACAACAACATCATTGAAATCCTGATGTGGTTGTAAATTATTCTGATAGTGGAGATTCCTCTCTTCCAGCAATAATGACACGATTGAAAATTTTGGCGAGTAATATAACTTATTTCGTATAATTTCTTTTCTTATGTTGAATGCTTCATTTGTTTCCGTTTGATGTTTGGAATTTAATCACTGTATTTGCTTGCATTATTTTCTTCATGAGAAAAGGCGAACATTTTAAAAAAAAAAAAATATGGCCTTCATCTGATCCGACCTCGTCACTTAGAATTTCTATTGAATTTAGTGGGTAAAGCATACACCCCCCAGAACGAATGGAATCGTCGACACGCCCAAAACTTTTAATGAACTTACAGGAAGAAAAAAATCTACTATATACTTTTGCAAAATTAAAGTCCATCCTGCCGCTGTTCTATATTAAATTTACTACTGTGATATTGTTTAACCTTTACAAGCTTCAGGTATTCTTGCAGGAATAAAGCTCAGGCACACATTTTTTTGTACCAAGATCAAACACATATTTTTTATATGGAGATATGTGTACATTGCCTAGTATACAAAAAGAGTTGAAAATAAAATGATCCGACCGAAGTCAAATCCTAATTGCATCTGAACAGGCTGTCATTCTCGAAATAAAACATGCGACTGTTCAATTTTTTTAACATGTTATAAGGCCTATACATCAAAAAGGCATTAAATTAAGCCTGGTGGAGTCCCTGAGGTAGAAAGAAAAGTAAATGTAGCACAGATCATGGTATAGATCTATTTTTTTTTTTTGAGGATCTGGGTAATTTAATTATTTATATCTCACTACATTTTTCACAGATCGATTACGTGTTGCAATATCAGGTTTTGAGGTGGATCTCTCTAATCGAAATCTACATTTTCATACACATTGTGAACAATGGTAGCGATTTTTAAAATCTTTCAAATTTTGCTATGTCTGATCTGTTTTTACACCAAGATTATTTGAATAGTAATATTCCTACGGTCAAGATCAACTTATACACGACAAACAATTTTTTCTGTTTTCCAATCACTCTGTAACCCAATATTAAAAGTTCAACAAAACTTATATCCTGTTATTATCGAATGCTGAGAGTATTTTGCATGAGCAATTTTTCTTCGCAGAAAGTATTGACATGTTTTGTGATAAACATATGTTTTTCGTATTGTCTACAACTTACATAAAAAACAATTTTACAATTATTTAATTCCATACTTGGAGGAATTTACGAGAGGTCAAGTATATTATTAGATTTTAAAATTGAATTCAACCTAGCTTTCATATGATTGCGTTTATGTTTGTTGTGGTCCACCTTGTTTCCAGTTTATTTCTTTTCCAAAGAAGGTGTTCCAATATTGTTCCCACTGAGTGCACGACTCGATTTTGAGTCAACTAATATGGAATAAACTATTTTACAACGAATCTTATGCACACATTAGATAACACCCCCATCTCAATATACAGTAGACTTTGATGAACATTTTAAGGTCAGGTCAAAAGCTGAGATGCTTCCCAACAGCCTTTCATAATCATTAATTGTATCCCGAACTAGCATGTAAAACATTTTTTCTAGAAATAATACATTTTACAGCCAACTTATAGCCTGTAAGAAAAGAGTTTATGGCCCGGCCAGTTACTAAAACATGTAATAAATATCCTTAGCCTTAATCTTGGAATCAAGTTAAAACCCCTCTACAATTAATTTACCAAAAGAAAACTCAAGACATCCATAAACAATTTCACACCAAATGTCATAAATTAACTTCTACATTCCACTGTAAATTTAATCCTTACCAACTTTTTATACTGGGCGTTGTTTCCACCAGCCTCACGCATCCAAGAAAAGTATTAAACTTTCGCAATTTTTTTTCCGGATCAACATTTAGCCCGGGGCAAACTCTGTCTGGTGGAAGAAGGTCGTCAATGGTACAATCCGGGGATTGATAGGCTACAAAGATTACTACAATGCATCTATTGAACATATCAGTAGCAATTATTATTTAAGATTTGCCATTCATGTCTGTCCACCAAGGGGGTGACACGCATTCAAAACAGTCGTGTTCGGTCTGGCGCTGACATTTTGAATATGCACACGGGAATAATTATAGTTTGGGTGCTTGTATAACCACAATTCCAATTCGATACAAACAATAATCCGCCAAAATATCAGCTTGTTGGTGTTGGGTGCTATTGGGTGGTTAATTTTGTCCTACCCCTGGGCCACACAACGAATGAATGCCACATCATTTTCGTCTTGATATTAAATAACCGCCTCATGACATACTCTTTTTCACCTAAGCGCGCATTGCATTATGAGAAAAAGAGTAATCTGAGCACAATGATCCAGGTACACTATTTTTAAACCTGGCCACCTCTAACACATACATTTAATTTGTATCATTATGCCGATTAGTGTATATGCCAAGCGGCACCCACAGTATGTGGAAGAAGCGGAGGCAGCCATTGCTTTCTATTGTTTGGTACTCTAGGTTTTTCTTTGTGGTCGGCAAAACATGCTAGACGGTGAATTTCTAAAATTACGTAACGTTTTGCCTCGCTATCTCTATAGAACCTCTTTGGTCTGTCACAGTTTAGTGATTTTTCCTTTTGGCCTTTTGGTTGTACTCTCTTTAGCTGTCTTTTAGCACAATGTCCTGTCATTTCATCTTTAGTAGGATAGATATCCACAAATCAAGTTTAGTTTTGCAATTTACGAAATTTACTTAGCAACCTCATCAAATGGATTATTTGCTAATTAGCTGAAGACCATCAGGCTTTACGGACAGATCTTTTATACATCCTTTACCTTGGAGAATTAGCTGAATAGCCACATATCTGGTACCACCCCCGCATATCTCACATGCCATTTTATAAACTCCCATAACATAACCAGCCCTTCATTCAGCTTTAGTAACATACTAAATCACATATTAGGCTTAATGCAACAAAGATACTCCCGCGTCCCCGGGCTTGATTAGTCGGAGTCATACAGTGTTTACTACAAAAGAAGCAAACAATTGAAAAAAATTAATTCATGGGAAATCCCTGATTTCTCAATCTAAGCAAATTTTTTTTTTTTAATCCAGGCCGGCATTGTAATAGTAGCGCCAGGTAAATTGCCTTCCAGATCTGGACTGCAGAACCACTGTTATCCATGCGGCTGAATGATTTTTCAGGTGTTTATACCCCAACAACCCCGATTTCGATTACGCTATTTTTCAGACGTGTAACACAAATTACCTGTCATTCCCTCCCCTCTTTCACAGCATAATGCAGTTATAGGTTCTCTGTGGTGTTCAATTAACTTGCCTATATGTCATCGTTTATTCGAAAGGGAAACAAGAACAAATTCATGGGTGTAAGTTGTTTGGCAAACTGCGACCCCAGCATCTTTCTACAAAAACCAAAAAACCCGGTACCTTCCGCGTAAACCCATGTCTATTCATTTTTTTCCGAAATCGAAAATCATCACCTATATAAATGCAGTAACCGGTGCCGGAACAAACTTTAATTTGATAGAAAGATGTCCTATATAAACATGATTAATTTTGGGTCTTTGGTGAGCTGCACCAAGGTGTAAGGTCACGGGCTTGCCAAGCCACCAATTCTTTCTATATTTGTTCATCTTCTTTCCTCCTTTTTGAATAAAATGCTTAAATAATAAACGGTCAAATTTATTGGACTCACAGGAAAAGCTCGAGTTTTATTTTATTATCGTGAGCGAGGCTTATAGCTCAATCTAAATCGGGTGGTGTGAAGCCTTGAGGTGATCTCGCGACTGACTTTTCTTAGAAAATTTCAAGAACGATATTTTGTTTATAAATGACAAAATTACAACCATTTTAAAACAACTTACTACGAATTTCACCTATCATATTTCTTTAAAATTGAAAAATCCCACTTTTTTCAACTTTTAAAACATTTCTTCTGCAGAACAAATACAATATAAGAATTCTATTGATGTCTAATCTCATTGAATTCAAACATATGGGCGGTCCCCGGGTTTCGTCGCGATCACCTGTGTTTCGCGATCACCTGGGTTGCCGTGATCACTGGTTTACTGATCACCTGGCATGAATGACCCCAGGCTTCGCGGTGTGCCTTTGACCTGGAATGCCGCTGATGACCTCGTCATGACCGTTACAATTTATTGGCATCACAATAGCCCCCGCCACAAGTTTCGTCGGAATACCCAAAGTTTACCCCCAATTTGAACCTCCGTTGACCTTAATGACCCTGATGACCTTGTTGTTGACTTCTAGATTGGCTGGCATCAATACCAACCCACCCTCAAGTGTGCATGTCCCATACAGACACCAACATTTACTTCCATTTGACCTCCTTTGACCTTAGACCCCTAGACCTTGTTGCGTGACCTCCAAATTTTTGGCGTCAACAATCGATCCCCGCCCACCAAGTTTCGTCTGGATTACCCTCCAAATTTACCCCTTTTTGACTCTTTCTTTGACCTTTAATGGACCCCGAATGACCTTGTCCATGACCTTTAAAAACTATTTTTGGCATCAAAATCGCCCCTACCCTCCAAGTGTCATATGTCATACCCCAACGTTAACCCCATTTGACCTCATTTGACCTTGAATGACCCCTGATGACCTTTAATCAACTAACCTACAACACCTCCTTCTTCGGACGGTCAAGAGCACCTCCCCCACCAAGTTTCAGGACGTGCTACCCTCGTCTCCGAGAAACACGTTTAACCTCATTGGACCTTTAATGACCCTGATTCCTTGTCGTAGACCTTCAAATGTTTGGCATCAACATCGACCCACCCCTCCAAGTTTTTTATTTTTGAGTTTTAATTATTTTATTTTTTATTTTATGTCCATACCCAATGTTTTACTACCCCCATTTGACCGTTTGTTGACCTTGAATGACCTCCGATGACCTGTGATCCACTACCCATACAACTTGGTCTTCGGGGAAGGTCAAGGGGCACCCACCCCCCACACTTTTCAGGACGTGCGAACCCTCGTCTCCGAGCAATCGGCCGTGGTCCATTTGACCTCTTTGACACTCATATGACCCCATGACCTTTGATCCCTAACCAATACAAACTCGGTCCTTCGTTTCGGTCAAGGGGCAAACCCCGCCCACCAAGTTTCCCAGGACCGTGCTACCCTTGGTGTCCTGAAAAATAGACGCGGTCAGACCACCAGACAGACAGACAGACCACCGTATTAATATATAGATCATATAAAAATGGATAGATTTCGCTGCTCATATTGTATTTGTGTGTACATTAACAAAAGTTTCTGGCATTTTAAAACACTGCTTCTCGGTACGATGGTCACGCGACGCGTTTATCGTAAAATAATGCACCCCTTCGACGTTTAAATCACAACAAACAATTGCATACGTAGGTCAATACATGGATGGGATGGGTTGCGGGCAATATAAAAAATTCAGGTACTAGTTTTGGGTAAAGACGATAAGTGCAATAATAAAAAAATGCAACATCCTGTATTCCGTATAGGCATTCTATTATCTATCGAACTATGACAAAGTTGTAAAGGGTAGGCGAATTCCTGAATCGTGATCAGCTATTATCGATCCACGGCAGGGATTAAGGCCTCTCCAAGATTACACCAAAAAAGATCTTCTTGGACTTTTCTCATCCAGGGGTTATCCTAGTAACTGGGTGACCTCTTCTCTACATCTACTTTTTGTCCCCTGGATGTCGTAAAATTCCATGTCTCTAGGTTGTTCTTCTCCATCAGTCTGTCTTGCCACGTGACCAGCCCGTGACCATTATTTTGCTTCACTGCATAGATGATGTCTGTGACTGGAGTCTGGTTTATGATCCGCATTAGGCCTATTTGTTTTACTGTCACGCTTACAAATAAGATGTCAACATCTTTGCATGCTATGTTGGGCTTCATTCAGTTTTTTCTCCATGTTCTGTGTCATTGACCAAGTCTGTGCACCATTATAGGTTATGACAGGCAAAACACATTGGTTGAACACTTTCAGACATAGTGGCATGTTACTTCTCACAGTTTGCCAAAGGCACCTCATCCTGATAAGTGGTAATGCTTCATATTAATGACCTGTCCCAGCTAGATGTATTCATCAATTTCCTCAAAAGCAATTTGGTTGATTTAGATAGCCTTCTTGGTGGAAATGTGACAATTGAACATGATCTTTGTTTTTCGTATGTTGATCTTTAATCCCACCCCGTTGCTTTCACATTTAAGTTCCTGTATCATGGTTTTCGAATTCATTTGAGTCTTCAGAAAAGATAACAATCATCTGCAAACCGGAGATGGCTGACTCTTTCACCGTTGATGTTGATAACTTTGTCCCAATTTAGCTTGCGAATGATGGCTCCAGAGCAGCGTTGAAAAGTTTAGGCGACATAGTGTTTCCTTGTCTGACCCCTCTTAATTTGAAAATGAATTTATTGATTTCTTTGTGGTAGTAAATGCTAATAACCGGGGACACCAAAAGTCCCCAATCAGGGGATTTCAGGCTTTTTTGTGTGTTTCATGTTCGGCCTATGAGTGTTTATGGGCCCGAGTTGTGTGTATACCACAATTTCTAGTCATCCCAACAAAAGGGGACAGGTCATTTTTTTTTGTTAGACCTAGGGCTAACCCCCATGGTAGCTACTCCTACGAATAGGGTCGTCCCCGGTTCCGTTATAATGTCCCCGACGGAGGTTTTAGGCTAGATAATGTCTCCGATCGGAGTGTTTCAAGTTCCCACACACCCACACACACACACAGGTGCGCGCGCGCGCACGCACACACATTCACACGCCACTAACAATTTATTCTTGTCTTTTACGGCGAACCTAGTGACAAACTTATACATTTAGAGAATAATACCGTCTACACTTTAGGGCAAGTCAAAGGGGACAGGTACCTTATTTGAAACATTTTTTATTAAAGAGTGGTCTATGTTGGTCTCACAGAACCATATTCAAACCCATAGGTTGTCACCGATGTCTGTTTTTTCATATCCCTAACGTCCTCTAGAGGAAACCTGATGATTCACCCCATAAAAGGAGGTAGCGTTATTTTTTTGTTAGATCTATATATGGCCAATTTTCTCCTAAACCAGGCAGCGGTCCCGCCCTCCTATTTTTTTTCAAAAGTGCAATTAAATGCAGTTAAGGGACGTTAGGATATAGTGGGATTCTTCAAAACTCCCCAGAACTGATACATGTTGAGTCTTTATTTTTCAAAATAATGATGAGGACGTGGAAACGTTAAGATGAACATCCGATTGTAGAATTAATACGTTAAAATAAGATCACACATTTCAATATTTCAAACACCTGAGTACTGATATTAAGAAGCCTATACTCGATCCTGTAGTTTTATGCTCGCGTTGCATGCTGGTTTGTTGGAAATTCGTTTCGGTAAAAATCCGGTTTCATTGAATGTGTGTGCATCTATCTGTTGTGACGACCTGGGTGTCTGACTGTATGTATCGAAATACCAGTGGCGTCGCCGGGGTGGGGCACGTGCCCCCGACCTTGATATTGGTCGGTACATAACGGTCCGTCGGTGCATTTTGTCTAAAAAGCTATAAGCTGTTGATTTGAGGGCGTGTGCATGATATGAAATACAGTAGAGCTTTCATACGCATTAACCAATTGTTCACCATTGTGAATCGGACGTGAGCCCGGAGAGCTATATCTCCTGCCCCACCGGTTTTAAAATCGCCATTCCGAAAAACCAGGTTTATCAACCAAATTAGTAAAACCGGTTTTTGCTTGCCTAAGAACGATTTTTTTTCGTCGAGCAAGGTTTTTGATTTACAACGCGCTTCTCGATCAACAAATAGGCCAAGATATTATAAAATAACAAATGGAAAGGAGAAATTTCTGGGAACAGTAAATGTCAGAATTGGTGCCGAAATGTGTTCTATAATAATATACTAAAAGTCCCCCAAAATCCTCTTTGTGCATGTTTCAGATAAGGGGAAAAGTTTGTACAGGGGTTAAAATTACGAAATATTGTCCTTAAATGTGTTTCCAACATTTTTGTCATGTCCCAATGATTAAAAAAAGGTATAGTTTGCCCTATCTAATGGCCTTGTAATTTAATAACTATAATGGTTAACAAAGGCTCAAGGTCATTCTGGGGGTAAATTTTCAGAAGGTCGATTTCTTCTGAAAGATGTTGTCAAATTCTCCATCCTTCATCTAGTTGTACATGAACACCAAATTAATATTAAAACAGGTGCTGGTCATTCTTGCAAAATGACAGGGCCAAGTGTGATGGGTTTCTACAGGCTCTATGGGGGTCCCTGCTTTCTGCTCTTATTTATAATGTCAATTGAATCCATGTAAGGTGATTTTGAATTACATTTTCTGTTTTAATATGGACTCACAGCAATTTGAATCTGGTTTCAAAGAAATTGGATCATTTTGAAATTTTACCCCCCAGGATGACCCTGAATGATTTAGGTCTGTAGTACTTAACCACAGGTTGTAGATAGGGCAACCTATACCTTTTTATTGATCCCTTGGACTGACAAAAATGTTGGAAACATTTAGGACCATTCTAATTATTTTGTATTTTATCCCCTGTACAAACTTTGCCCCTTTATTTCGAAAAGCACAAAGAGGATTTTAGGGGCCATTTTAGTATGTTATTCTAGACATATTTCTGCACCAATCCGACATTTTTCATTGTTATCAGAAATTTCCACGTTAAACTAAAATTCTTGGCCTAAAAACAGGTGCAGAAGTAATATAGTCCTCCCCGTAGTCCCCGCCTTACTGTAGTCCGGCCTGCACGGTTAAATAGGGCGCTCGATTCAGATGACTCTCTTCAACGCAACCTTGGTTCACGCTTTATATTATGCCGCTAATCGTCTATGGAGCCCGGACTGAGGTGGCTCCCGGTGGACTACACTAAAAACAAAGTATAAAGTCGATTTTTCGACCCATGCTTTACTAGCAAAAATAGAGTAGCGACAGATCAGTTGAGCATCTGTTTAGCATTTTTTATAAGAGCTCTTTAACAACCCGCCTCTACAACTTTGTGAAAACGAATCATCGAAATACGAATGCAACCTAGTTTAGCAGTTCTACGAATTTGAAATTGCAGGTTTTACAATTTTGTCTAAATTAGTAAAGCATTATATTTTTGTACAACCTTTAATTAATTCGTAAAGTCAGGCGGGTGACACTGTTCACCATGGCCCAAGACATTTCGATATCTACAGTGATAGCGCCACCACTTTCGATAAGTCTACCGAATTAGCTAATTTTAATGCAAGCATGACGAGATTACGTAACATTTTGCTTCACAGCGCCACGTACGACCGCGGCGATCTATAAGCTCCAGATTTCACATGGCAGAATCCCTCCACTCTCTTGATCGGGTGTCCTATCCCGATTTTTAGGGTCCCTGGTAAGCGCCCCAACCAATCATTTTCTACTATTGTTTTACGAACTTTCGTGTTCCCGGGCACTCAGTCGCATGACAAGCACAAGTTAGCACATGCGGTCTGCGCTGTACAGCCACGTTGTGTGGGGCTCTCCCAAGCCGATCAAACCAGGTATTTTAGGCATGTTTCGGCGTACATAAGATTCACAACAAATTTAATGTCTTTATTTTACAACTTGCAATGGCCAAGATCATGTTCATTTTTGGGCATTTGAGCTTATGAGATGAAACCCGCTTATATGGGCCTACTGCGGTATGTACCATGCCATGACTCCATGACCGTGCAAACTGCATGGGTATCCAGGCGAATACGTAGACCCATTGTGTCATGGTTTAAGATCAAGATGAGCCTCTGCCTGACAATCTTAGAACATTTTAGGCACACACAAGAATAGTTGTTGCATTTGGCGTACAATTTGTATGATTCCTTATTGAATGCTAATAACCTATTTCTACGTGTGGGTTGTCGCTTTTGGATAGCCTGCATGGACCAACTGCGTTTACAGCACAATTGTAGAGTCAATTTGTATACATATATATAAACAAGTTAAAAAAATTAGTATAAAAACGGCAAATTAAACCCCCCTATTAAAACTAGAGAACCATTCTGTTCTTTTACGATTTATAAAAAAGTTTAGGAGAATTACGAAAAAAAATAGTTTAGCAAATCGTAAAGCGTGCCTAACCAGTTTTTAATCAGTTTTAACGATCTTTGTCTCGTTCATAAAACTCATTGAGTATGCCCAACGATTAAAATAAATTCATACGCCTGAGGGTACCATGTTTACTACATAATTTAATTGGTCATTGGGACTTTCAAACCATCAATTAGCAAAACTAGACATCCTTTTAACGATTTTTTTTATTAGTAAACACTGGTTGAATGGATTTTCCAGTTTATATCTGCTTTCACATCGGTTTTGTTCAATCGCAAACCCGGTTTGTTTCGATCGACAAACACATTTTTTCATTGAGAAAACACGGTGTTTTTGTGAAACCCGTTCGATCGAAAACTCTGCGTTTTTCACATTTTCAAATAACCTGCGGTCGGCGTAAAAACCCGGTATTTTCGACGATCGAAAATCAAATGTTTCGCTGATTAAACCAGGTTTTTCAGTTTGAAAATCCAGTTCTGGATCGAAGAACATTTTGTTTCAGAAAAAACCGTTTTTTGATAAATAAAACGCGAGTTTTTCGATCGAATAAACCCTTTGTCTAAATACCTATAGTCTTTCAGGGAAAGCCTGGTTGTCAATCGCAGCGGGGAGATAAGGGATTAAAATTTCCTTCATCCCGGTTGACCAACTGCTCCAATAGGTACAGTCGGTACAAACAGACCAAAGATAATTTTTGTCGAGCACGGACCCAGGACAAATCAAACATCCCCCCCCCATCTTTCAACCCCACTGCAGAAAAGGCTGGACACCTTTGGTAGTTAGTATGGCCCGCTATATCAATTCTAGGTAGTTAGTGCTTCCAAATTGTGTGTCAGTTTTCAATAGGGTAATTGAAGGTTACACAATGGGTCAACGTTATTTAAAATGTTCCAATCAGTTGAACTGTTGCCATATTGTCCGTCCTATCATAAGGATCCCAAAAATAATATTTTGTACATGTATGACCATGCTCTAAAATGAAAGCACGCGAAAATTAACCATTTTCAAACTAAATTGAAAATTGAAATATCAGGAGTAAATACACTTCAGAACACTTTGACCCGTTAAAGTGTTAGCCTTGCCCAAAATTTTAATTAAACAAAATTTTAAAAAGGGGGGGTCCTCAAGATGTATCATATGGAAACACAAAGATGATTGCTGACTTTAAACTTTAAATTTACGCTTAAATCGTCAATGTCTTAACGAGCAAGATTGATCCTTATTCAATGATTACATCAGATATGGTTTTCATCCATTTTCACTGCAATGCATATTGCAGTGCAGTTGACGTAATAAATGCCTTTAAGGCGATAATAAGTAATAACTTGCAATGAGTTTAACGGTACATAATGGCATGAAAATTGCCTAATGGAAAGGACCCTTAAAAATCACTTCCACGAGTTTGAAAACAATTGGATTGTTACTTCTGTAAAACAGTAAAACAGAAGAGTTTCCAGCGGGAGGGGGCAGTTTTTGTGACTGTTTCTGGAACAGAAAAGCAAGCTGTCACATCCTTTTTTTACAGTTTTTTTACAATTTATAGTATATCAATTAGCATGTTTTTCGACCATTCCAAAGCATTCAGACCAGGATTGTACTTAGGCTTGTAGTAAGATATTGATCTGGCAAGTGAAACTTGTTTTCAAACAAACTCTGGAGTGATTTCAGTAAGGGTCCTTTTCATTATGTCATTTTTTTGTCATGCCATATTTCCCTTAAATGTTAAGGGCAGAAATATATATATTTTGTGTATTAATTTGACGTAAAGCGTGAAACTAGGTTTGGCGTAAAGAGTCAACTGAATCGATTGCCCTATTGTTCACCATTTTCCCGGACTATGACTACGCTGGACTCTAATTATTTAATTATTCAGGCAATGTACTTTGGGTGCAGGTCGATGTTCCGACGTGTCATTTGTCCGAACGGTTTTTGTTCCGAAAGGTTATTACTCCGACAGGTCTTTATTCCGAAAGGTATTTACTCCGAATGGTAATTTCTCCGAAAGTCTATTTCTCCGATGGGTAAATTAATCCGAACGTCAATTGGTCCGAAAGGTCATTATTCCGAAATCTAAAAAAGGGAGATTGCTCCGAAAGGTTTTTGATTCCAAAGGGTCATTACTCCGAAAGGTCGTTTCTCCGAATTTTCGGAATATCGACATTCGGAATAAAACCTTTCGGAGCAAAAACCTATTTTTTTTTTATTTCATAGGATTTTTACTCCTAAAGGTCATTTACGATTTTTCAGAATTTTTAGACACCATTTTAAAGTTAAAGGGGATAACACAATTTAAGTGTATAACGTTTCAATCTTGATAGAATGGCATTGAGTTTTGCGCCGATCTTTCAAGCCGTTTTGATGTGAGGCCTAAAAAACGTGATTTTAATATGTAAAATTCAATATTGGTCGACCAAAATAGGGCACGTTTTCGCGCGCAACATCCAAAACCAAACATAGCCCTAGGATTTCACAGGGTAAATGAGAAAAAAAAAATCTTCAGATACCAAAACCGGGATATGATGTGATGCGGTGTGGGTACGGAGATGTCATGTAATTGTGTCACATGCGGGCTTTAGGCTCTGTATGTTTGTTATCATTGTTTCACATCCTCTTTAGCAAGAGCACATATTCAAATATAGTTCTTTTCTACTTTTTTCTGTGGGTCTTTTAGGCGGGAGTGTTCCTTTTGTAGTTCTCTATGAAATGCTGTCCAGTGTGTTAATACCCGCAGTGTTATTGGGTATTTATTATACTACATGTACCAGTAGTGATTACTACATGGTCCAATACAATCAAGGACCTATATATTTAAAGGTCCATGGACCGCTCGCTAATAGCCTCGTCCCCAGAAGCCCAGATTTATCGGAAGTGGCCAAAATTTTGAAGAAGATAGCTATTATTTTTCTCATGTACCCTGTGAAGTCTTAGGGCTAAATGATGTTTGGTTTGAGAGTTATGAGCGAAAGTGTACTCCATTTTGGTCGATCAGTATTAGTATTAAACAGTATTTTAACAAAATCACGTTCTTGCTGTCACATGAAAACAGATTAAAATATGGGGACAGTTCGATATTCCGAGGTGTCATTGCTCCGAAAGGTCCATATTCCGAAAATTCGGAGAAACGATCTTTCGGAGTAATGACCTTTCGGAGTAAATGTCCTATGAAATAAAAAAAAATAGGTTTTTACTCCGAAAGGTTTTTATTCCGAAGGGTCGATATTCCGATAATTCGGAGAAACGACCTTTCGGAGTAAAAACCTTTCGGATCAAATAACTTTCGGATTAATGACCCTTATTTCATTTACGGAATAAAGACCTTCGAAATAAAAATCTTTCGGAGCAATGACCCTTCGGAGAAATGATCGATCGGACATAAAACCTTTCGGAGTAATGACCTTTCGGAGTAATGACCTTTCGGAGTAATAAACTTTGGACTAATGACCCTTCGGAACAAAAAACCTTTCGGAATTATGAGCTTCCATAGAACAGTGTGTTCGGAGCAATGACACGTCGGAATATCGAACTGTCCCCTGTACTTAGGCTTGTAGTAAGATATTGATCTGGCAAGTGAAAGATGATTAGCCGGGATAGCACATATAAATAGAAGGGTCTGTGAGCTGATTACACAGGCTTTTTCAAGTTTGAAATGCTGGTAGAAATGTCAGCATCCTTGTTCCAGAATTGCCACAAAACCGCCCACTCCCCCTGGAACTCTTCCTGTTCTGTTTTTACTGTTTTTTTTTTTACCGAATGTAAACATCCAAATTGTTTTCAAAACTCGGTGGAAGTGTTTCAGTAAGGGGCCGTTTCATATGTCATTTTTTTCATGGGCCATTATGTCCCCTGAAGTGTTTAAGGGCAGAAATTATATATTTTGTGTATTTTAATACCAAAAATTTGAACTTATACCCTAAATTAAGATAGTCACCTAATCCACTGCACATTTCCCAATTTTGAGATGATTCGGATTTTTCCGCTTTTGATCTTTAAGAATGGGGTGGATGGGTTCAGTACCATATGGGATTCTTGTAAAAATAAAATTCCGGATCCGGTATTTTATTACTAAATTGTGATTTTCTACTATGAAGGACATCGACACATGATTAGAATGTAAACAAGCATTATGTATATGCAAACAAAAAAAAAAAAAAAAAAAAAAAAAAAAATAAAATGAGGGGCTTATCCTCAAGAAATCTCTGAGTCACCCTTTAAAATTAATTACAATCAACGTGTATCGCACGCCCATAAATGCCATAAAGTATTGACCGCACAGCGTTTTGCGACAGTTCGGCAACGCGTTGCGAGAAGAAAGTAGCAACGTGTTGCGGCGTCGGCCAATAGAATGACAATTTCTGTTCCGTTATTCAAAATGGAGATCCCACCAACGCGTTGCAAAGTATTTTTAGCAACGCGTTGTGGAAACTCACAACGCGTTGGCAAAGCCTCACAACGCGTTTGCGACCTTCAACAACGCGTTGCGAAGGTTCACAAGACATAAGGGTCATAACGTATTGCCGCAACGCGTTTGAGAAAGTAGCAACGCGTTGCGACCTTGGCAAGCAACGCGTTGTGCTGCGCCTTCCGCCCAAATCAAAATCATGAATTTCTGTGACGTATGTCAAAATAGATCCACAACGCGTTGCGGCAATACGTTTATTATCTTATGGCCTTCACAACGTGTGCAACCTTCACAACACTCGTTGCGAGCCTTCACAAACGCGTTGTAAACTTCACAACGCGTTGTGAGGCAATAGGGTCCTAACGTTAATTGCCGCAAACTCGTTGTGAAGGTTTGCAACGCGTTTTGAAGGCTCAACGCGTTGTTATATTTATATTTTTTAAATACGGCACAGAAATTCATTATTTTGAATTGGCGGACATCGCAACGCGTTGCCGAAATGTCGCAAAACGCGTGTGACGTTCTCACAACGGTTGTGGCAATCGTATGACACGTATGGCTTGTATGGTCCTAACAACGCGTTGTGGTGCTCGCAACGCGTGTGAGGTTTGCAACGTGTGCAAAGTATCTAGCAACGCGTTATGTTGTGAGGTCTATTTTGGAAAATACGTCACAGAAATCGAGATATTCATGGCCGCAACCGCAACGCGTTGCCGAAATTGTCGCAACGAGGTTGCTCCTTTACGAAACGCGTTGCTACTTCTCAACGCGTTGCGGCAATTACGTTACGGCCTTATGGCTTGCGATACAAAGTGCTCTACATACTCGTAGCTGATAGTTCATGGGGGAAAGGTAAATGTAATGGATGTTTTGGTTTGTTTTTTTCCATATACAATTTTGACACACATGTTTTCCAATACAGATTTCATGGAGAATCTGACAAATCAGCGGTGTCATTTTTTTAAAATGCCGTTCTCTGGGGGGTTTAAAGGTTTATAAGGGGGAAAAATTTGTACAGGGGGTAAACAATAAACGTGTTAAATTTATACCAGTTGTTCGGTGCTCATACGTTTTTCTAAAAAGGTATAGTTTGCCATATTTACGACCTATTGGTTTAGTTCATAGGCTCAAGAAAGTTCAAAGTCATTAATTTATAGAATGGTCCGATTTTATTGACAAACGGTTTTTAAATCGTTCATTGGTAAACTAATAAGAAAAGGTACATAGATTCTGTGTTTACCTTTCAAGTGAGACGTTAGAGATACTGAATGGTGGTCTCCCCAAGAGCCTGTTGGCCATGGCCATATTTGCCCCTCTTAATTTTATCAACACGTCATTGACAACGCGACTTTCTCTTTTCGGCTTCTGTACAGTTAAGACGAACAATTTGGCACCATTTAGAACAAACCGATTGAATTGAAATTTTACCCCCATGTGACCTTGAACCCATTTTACATTTTAACTCTTGTACTATAACACTCAGGTAGGGCAAACTATACCTTTCTCTGTAAGCATTGAAAGGTACTGAACATGATGGTTATACTTTAAAACAACATTTTGTCCCCTTTTATATTCTGCCCCCTCTCTTTCTATAAACCCGTGTAAAACTTGCCCCTAGAATTCATCAGAACACATTTTAAAAAGGACACCCGGGATTTTTGGCACCTCATACAATTTTGATTTGAAAAACCTGGTTGCAAGATTGTATTTGAAATTTTTCACAAAAATACAGTTCCACATGTACTATGATGCTATTTCTGCATTGTATTCAACAGTAATAATACAATTGTTGAAATCATACGAGATGCAGGTTGTTGTCGTAATTATTTCATATAGGCGGGAAACGGAAAACGGAAAGAAAATTACAGATTTGCGTAAGACCTTCATTATTGGTGTTATGAAACGCAAAAGCAATTGTAAGTCTATTTCCACTTTTCTATGTGCCATTGCAGGTTCAGATAGAAAAAAACCCTGTGAAGTCGATAATTCGCTCGGGATGTATTGCAGACCACCACATTGAAGGGAGAAGGACTAGCGTTTCCTTAAAAGGTAAGTGCATTTTAACAAGCACATGTGATGGAAAGACACAGTTATACACGAACGCTTTCTATATGATAATAACCAAACCAAGATAGTCTTTTAAAAAGACTACCATCGCTTAGCGGGATGTTTGGTGTACTTAATTGTAGTTGTAGATAATTGAGATCAATGAACCCTCTCGTATTAGATTATATAACCACATTATATTCAGGCATCAACATACTATGCATCCACCTTTAATTTTGAATACCATGGGTTTGGAAATGCCAGCTTACAGCCATATCCATTTCATAGGTGAGTGCAGATTTCATCAAGTGGAAAAGTTTTGGGGGTAGTTTATCGATCAAATAAATCCTAATATTTTAACCACAGCCCCTTGCAACGAGAGTACAAAAAATTCAAACGTACAGGAAACAGGTTTTAAAAACAACGCTTGTCACTATGCATGAGGCAATGAAGTATCAATCTATGGCACAGTCAATAGCTTTCATTCACAAGGTATTTAGGAAACATCACACCCCTGATTGCTGTGTATAATATATGATAACTAGAATATATACACGAATCCGATTTAGCAAATATTCCAACACCTCAATGGCAGCCATCGCTGGGGTGCATCCTGCTGAAAAACCCAAATTTGCAGATTAGTTGGAGCTTTTGAATTATACTTAATCAAGCGTGGTACAGACGTACAAAAAGATTTGGGTAGGGGTTTGGGTGGAGGCCCCCCAGTAAAGGCGGATCAATTCTGACCATCATTAGGCTGGTTCGGATTTGTCTATAAGATCAGTTCATGTCAATGATTACAGTACAAACCCACTGAACTGTGTACTAGGTGGATGAGCATATTGTAACCCATAGGGTGTGTTATCTGGGCATTGTACACATAATGGTACTCTCAAGACCGTGGGTCAGATCATCCATTATATACAATGAACTGAGAAGTTATCCACTGTGGCGGGTGGGCTGTCATCCAATCAAAAGTTTTGTTTCTAGCTGCTTAGGAAATGTAAATGAATTTCCTAGTAAGTATACACCATGTCCTTAATTCTTAAAATAATTGGAACCCATAGAACCTTGTACTGCTACATGAGACAACTACCCAACTCTGCATGACTGTGATCTTCTGCCAATCATTTGCTTGCTGCACATATGCTAGGGTAACTTGCAATGTTGTGGCTTTAATTACCCACTCCGACTTTATGCCATCTTCGATGGAAAAACCGTACGTTTAAGGGGGCGAGTCTGGTGAATAGAATATTATGTCTTCATTAATGTGATTTATCAATATTAAAATTCTGCATATATTAGGCTTTAATTTACTTTTGTTTGGTTACAATGCGACCTTCAGTTCAGATTTTACAGCTGATCAAAGCGGAACAGACGTTACGAAAATGCGCTCATTCTTATATATTTTTGTCTTTCAAAGGGCGATATTTATAATGTATTTCAGAGCAATCATTGAAATTTCTATATATGATACAATCATTTGTGAAATTGATGAAAAATGTTTCTCAAATAAGATATTACTAAAAATTGGATTAAATTGGTCAAAAGAAGTAACATTCAATCATTTTAGATATTTTACCAAAAATTACCATTTTCTAAAAAACTTCAATTTCGGGACAAAAAAAAAAGCTAAACTGGTAAGAAAAAAAAATCTGTAGAATTTTAAAGGGGGCACATATGGAACGTTTTCCATATAATAAATAGCTTCCATATTCTTAAACTGAATGAATGTGAATGAAAATCTATTTATTTAACACTAAGTGGACAAGGTCTTCCTACTCCCATTAATGAACAAGGAGGGCACACGCAGGGTCATAAGACAATAACAATTATGCAATAAACTTAAAATTCCACGGTCACAAAGAAACTTAAAAATTAGGGGCAAAACATTATTTTGAAATTCGGAACAAAGGAACACAAATTAACACGGCCTCGTTTCCATAAAATATATATGTGCAAAGAAAAGTTGTTCCTAGGGACCCACACTAACATTTAATTAAGTGGGCGATGATGTTAATATTTTTTTTCATGAAAAATTCGTATCCAAAAGTTTAACAAAATAAGAAAGAGCATAGTGCTGAAAAAGTGTATTGTTAATCGTTCAGACTTTGTAAAACCTGTTATGTTCGAAAGACAACATAATTTTCGTGAATAACATCACAAACGTATTTCGTATACGTTTCAGGTCTCACGTAGGCCTACATCGCGCCGCTTATTTGCATCTTGAATGTGGTAAAAGAAGTTGTTCAATAAGTTTTAAACCGACTGTCAATGCTGAATCTCTTCAGGCAGATAGGATTTGTAAATGCTATATGTCATGTTTTAAAGCACTCTCTGACTCTGAAGTTGCTGAAATTATTGGCCAAATGTCCAACAAGGCTTGCACTATGGACACACTTCCTTCCTGGCTCATTAAACAGAACTTGAAATGTCTATTACCTATCATCACCAGGATAATAAATAGTTCTATTTTGACAGCCATATTTCCTCACACTTTGAAGCATTCTTTCATTATCCCTGTACTAAAGATATCTTTGGATCATGATTTACCTAAGAGCTATATATGCCAGTTGCCAATATCAAATTCATTGCCAAATTGATTGAGAAGGCAGTATCATGTCAGGTAATACAGCATGTTGGCGATCATGATCTTGGTGAGCCATTGCAATCTGCATACAAATCTCACCATTCTACTGAGACAGCCCTTCTCCAGGTTAGAAACATCCTTCAAGTCGGTCTTGCTAGTATTGCTTGACGTGAATGCTGCATGCGATACAATTGACCATGATATTTTGATTAAAAGGCTTGAAGCCAGTTTTGGTATCACGGACACTACTCTTGCTTGGTTTAGATTATATCTCACTGACAGAAGTACTCGAGTGATGGTTAACATGAAATGTCCAAGCAGCATATTTTCAACTACTCTTTTCCTCAAAGCTCCATTGTAAGCCCGCAAGGTCTCACAATGTATACTCACCCAGTCGGTGACATTATTAACTTTTGATGAGATTAATCCAAAAATTTCAGGTGATTGCGAGCATGCTCTTCTTAAACTTTCAAGCGGTATATCTTACATAAACGCCTGGATGTCAAATAACATGCTGCAGATGAATGAAGAAAAGACAGAATTTGTTGTCTTTGGCATGCCCTATGTTTTGAAAAATCTGCCTCCAATACGGTTAGATCTGGATGACCCCTCTGTTCCTGCATCTGTGTGTGTAAAGAACCTTGGGATTATGTTTGATTCCATCATGAGTATGTCCAATCTGCAAGAGTGTAAATTACCATATTCGAAATTTATGACGTGTACGTAGGTTCATTACTTTTGATGCTTGCAACCATGCTATACGATCTTTGGTGTTGTCCCGCATTGACTATGCCAATTCATTACTATAAGGAGCCACTGAAATAAATCTCAAAAGGCTCCAGCCCTTGCAAAATTATGCTGCGCGCTTGGTGTTCGCATGTGGTCGTAACCAGAGCTTGTAAAAACTTTTGGTCACTCTTAATTGGTTACCTGTAAGGACGTAATCAATACAAAATCCTTCCGCTATGTGTGAAATCTCTTGACGGAAAGGCTCTATCATACCTTACTATTGTGGTAATTTGCATAATTTGTGGACATAATCCCGGCAGTATTCCATGGTACAAGGCGAGACTACGGTTCCTCTTCTGATGTTACCACACGGCTTTTATTCCTCGTACTAGCTTAGATTTGCGACCGTCATTTAAAATGCCGACTCCCAGAAATTTCCTGAGGAGGGCGCCCTCAATTTCCAAAAAAATCGTGTTTTTGCATGTACATAATGCCTGTCCCTATACTAACCATGGTGTGAAATTGCTAGCATTACATCGAACGCTTCATATAAAAATCACAACTTGTTATCCGTATTTTTGTTATACACAGTATCCTATGGGACGTTGTGACTACAACAAAATTTCGGAATTGTGCATTTTTATGTTTTACTAATTTTAGTTCTAGTTGACTATTTTTCATTATTACAACAAAAAAATCTATCCCGACATCTCTGAGTTAGACTTTAACGTATTGGTCCTAGGCTGTGGAATAAGCTTCCTGATAACCCTGACCCACTTCGTATACGAATGCTTGCGCGTGTGCATTTACTTTCTCTCCTTCTTTTTCTATTTGTGTGATTTTAATTTTTTGCTTGTGTCTTATTGTTGTTTGTGGCTTGTTGTTGTTTGTTTGTGTGTGTGTGTGTGTCTGTGGTTTGACGCTGTTGTTCCGAAGACACTTACCCGATAGGACCACTGAAAGCCACAAAATCTAACAAATCCCACAAATAACACACCAGCGGTACATTTTGTGAGATTTTGTGGATTTAGGGTTAATATTAGAGAGGCCCCTTCCACCAGTGTCTGAAAACATACCTATTTCCTGATGTTTAAAAATGTGTTAATTTTGGATTTGTTAGTTTTCCTTATTATCCTTAAGTAGTTGTCGTAAGGCGCCGTGTTCTTAAAATATTTCTTATGGTTTTCATTAATTTCTTCACTGTCAAAACACCAAGATAGTTACCAAATTACCAACTTGCAGTCAAAAGTAGATCAAGATCAGACACTTTATAGTATTGGCGGCCATATTGAATTAATTAATTACGCGGTTACAGAATCATTTTGTTAGTTCGTCACAATGAATGTTTCAATGAGACAGCCTAAAAATTCCAACTTTTGAGTGAACAATAGATGAATGGTTTGTGTTTTGGTGGCCATTTTGATTTTTTTTGTTTCTACAAAATTGCTCAATGTTTCTCGTCTGGCACCCATCGGATTCAGAATCAACAACAAAACTGGGCTAGAAACCATTGAGAAACATATATCTAATAAAACAAGGTTGATATTAGTTATCAATGAATCTGAGCCTGGATAGTTGGGTTTATTATCACAAAACCTCGATCTATTTCCAAATTATAAGATCATTTATCATTGCGTATGTTCATGAGGCTATTATCACAAAACATCGCTATATTTGTCAAATTATAACGATCATTTATCATTGTGTAGGCTGTTATGTTTCGAGTGATTATCTTTTTATTTACAATAATTAATTGTAAACGCGGGTCAATAGACCACTTGCACGTAGTGAAACATAAGACGTAGTAATTATAAAACCCACAACCGGGACTGGTGTTAGTAAAGTTGAGGGGAACACGAAATGCTTAGGTCATTCCATACCAAAACACCAAGGGGTGGAACCCACCAATCGATTTTGTTAAATTAAAGTCAAAGGTTATTTTATGGTTCTACCGCAGCCCAGACGGTTCAAAAGAAAAAAAAAATTCAAAATTCATTCTGTTTAGCAGTTTAAAGGCTTTAAAGTTTCCGACTTGGCCTAAAAGTGAACACTTTTTAGAAGACCCATGTTTTATATACATCTTTGGTGGCCTTTTTTCTCAGTAATTAAAGTAATGTGATATCTTCATTTTCTTGTGACTACTACTTTACAAGTAAAAATAAGCCTCGTATAATTACCCAGCTCAAATTGGACTAAAATTGGGAACCACACAAAGAGGGCGCTAACTTGACGCGTTACCTGGTATGAAGTTATACAATGACAAATATTAGCACCACTATACAAATCATTGTATTCACTTTGAATTGAACACTCCTCGGCTATTTCGGTTCAAAGGGCAAGACACCATTTGTACTATTAAAAGCTACAAAATTGAATTGTCATGCCGGCAAAATACATATAATTAGAACACTAAAAATCTTAAAATCGGTTTATAGGAACAATTTGACCTTGAATGAAAGTGCATTGACCTTAAACATTTTTGGCCATAGCGTCCTCATTTGAAGCCGGATTATACCAAAAACTATACATTTTGAGATTCAGTACGATAGGCGAATAATTTGACATGCATATTAATTCATTTGCGACAGTTCTCAAATTTTACCCCGTGTTAACTTTGTTTGCCCCTTCCCAAAATGCCCCAGGGGGGGGCATGTATCAAAGTGGGATATGATGCGTGAACTTAGACTTTCAAATGCACCCTAAACAAGTATTTTCACCGACCTAAAAAACAAGCTAAACATACCCTAAACAAGTTATTTTTATCTGTTTAGGGGGGGATACCCCAGCAAGTCCACAAGTTGCATTTGATCGTAAATATACCCTTTATTATCTTGCTAAGTTTACTTCCCAAGTTCCCGATTACACTTATTTGGATGATTTGATCCCTGACTAATAAGATATAAAATTGACAATTTCAGGGGTTAGAAAAAAAAACATACCTTTTTTTCCATTATTTGCTGTTTTGTACACCCTAAACGATGTACGCGCGTACATCGCCTGTTGGAAAAAAAGACCACCTTTTTTACGCGTTTTCTTGTTTCACGCATCATATCCATTTAAAATACAAAAATGCCCCCCCCCCACACCCCCCCACCCCCCCCCACCCCCACCCCCCCCCCCCCCCACCCCCCCCCCCCACCCCCCCCCCCCCCCCCCCCCCCCGGGGGAAAAATGCCGGAACATTGAAGCGGCAAGCCCAAGTTAAAAGCTTCAACATCGATCAGGGAACCACAGACATCTTCAAATCTTTGTCTCCAGAGTTTGGTCACGGGCTCTACAGGCTGGTTTTCTACTATATGTATCGCAGGAAATAACGTTACTGTCATTTTAAAAACTGAATAGCGCCCGCTCTTTGCTACAGCAGACCTATTGTTTGAGTCTCGGGTTTGAATGCATAAAACTCAGACCTCCCTTTGCATGTGGTGCCACGTAGGTGTGTGTGTGTGTGTGTGTTGGGCGCGCGCGGTGGGTGGTGGGGGTGTATATGTGCGTATGTGTGTATGTGTTTTTGTGAGTTGTTTTTTGTTTTGTTTTGTTTTGCTCAGTGTCACCCATTGACCGATTTTTCAAAAACTATTTTAAAAGAATTATGTATGCCTATTAATCTCTTGTCGGATTTTCTCACAATTTCAAACATTGGATTTTTTTTTTAAATAAAACTATGCCTAATTGTGTATTTCAACCGCACATTTTTAGGGGGTGTCTCCAAAAAATCTCCGATTTTTCAGTACATCACCGTTACTTACAAAGTTGAGTGATCCCTTCACCCAAGTTGATTAGGAAGTGAGTACAGCATGTCTAAAATTGTGAAAATTAATAGAAAAATATACGGTTATTTGTCCATTTACTAAGTGAGAATAGATTGTGTTTGTTACTGTTTAGGCTGTAGGATGAACATGTTACACGACATCATTAGTTATGTAAGCTTAAGGCACTGGCAGATTTATGGGTATTGAGAGAAAGTTATCTTGTATATAAGTATTCACCTGGGGGTTATCGACCTACATGGCATTGTAAAGAAAAGTAAACATGTTATGTGAGAATGTGTTTGCTAAAAACGTTCAAATGCTTTTAAATTACGTCTACTGAATACCTGCTTCTTGTGCATGAGATATTGACACACAATTATATAGTCCTGTTATCATAATAAGACGAAAACTATAGGCTATACCCTATTGGCAATGCTTTTGAAGATATAAAAGTATACGCGAGATGTCATCAGGCGTTTACGTTGTTATAGTGGTGAGCCGGAATGTTGGTCGGTATCACTGGGGGGGGAGGTACCTCATACTAGGGGCGAACCTCATACTATTGACCTTACACACAAAATGTATGAGGCCATTGTAGGGAGTAGCTTTAGCTAGCTAGGGTCGCAAGAGATTATAAGGGGCAAAATTGAAAAGTGGTCCAATTGTGCTGAAGTGCATACAAATTGTGCGTATGATCACAAGGAGTTTGTGCCATCTCATCTCCTAGCAGTTATAGCTGAAAACCGTTATTATAGGTCCAAAGGTTAAATTTAGCTCTACAGGGGTCATACTATTAAAATGCTAAATTTCAGTGGAAATGGTCTCATATGTTTTGTAAGTATCCACAATTAAAATAAGGAATAGTTTCGACAATCTGCAATGTGAAATTAAATTAACAAGTTACGCACCTTAATAGTACTACCCCTATACCTCGTAGGGGTAGGGGTATAGGGGTTGTTAGGTGTAACATGGTTAACTATACATTGTACATGTCCAACACTAGACTTATTTTACTTGTGATTACATTACAAATATATGAGGCCATTTCCACTGAATTTGAAAGCGTTTTTTTTTAGTATTGGCCCCTTGTAGAAGCTAAAATTTAACTTGACCTATTTAATAATGGTTTTCAGCTTACCCATAGGGGGGAAAGTCGGAGATAGCACCAACAACTATTACATTTTTTTATCTGTGATCATACGAACAATTTGTATGTAATTCAAACAACATTGGACCACTTTTAATTGTGACCCCTGTATAACTCTTGCAGCCCTAGCTCGCTAAGTACCCCTAAGGCAATGGCCATCCACTTACATTTTTGCTTGTACTTCATAGTGTTAGGACCCTGGTATCAGTGTCTCTTGCCCCCCCTCCCAGGGATACCATAGGGCTACTTGTGATTTGGGTGCGCTCATCCATCTTATTAAGAGTGGGATCATCAATTATGCCGACATGAGTGAGATTAGCTGTTCAGTAGGGTTGGGTCAGGCGCTTGTAACACATGGTTATGCTGACAAAGTATATACCCTATTACCTGTTTTGCTAAAAGAAAGCAAGAAAATTTCTTTCGAAAATAACATGTATAGAGGTTATTTAGGTTATAATGACCAACTTGACTCTAAAAGTAATGATTTTTCATGCTCAAACAAAAAATCTTAAATCTGCAATTTAGATACAAAATATATGGAACCCGAGAACTTGTATGAACAACTAAAACAAAAAATTATATAACTAATCCATATTCAAGAAAGAACAATATCTTTAAATGTACAGATAGGGCCTATGTTATATTTATTAAGAAAAAACTTATTTCCCAAACGTTCATGTGGGCCCCAAAAGCAAAGGTAGTATGTATTGCAATCTGCGTAATTAAATGTAAAATGTTACATTTTACCTGTAAGTTTAGGGTAGCTGCGTGTACATGTTAACACGCTATTGAGTTTTAATTATATTCCATTAGAAAGATGGTGGTCTAAGTGAATTTCTTCCCGTAAACCGATATAGGTAGAAAACCTTATGGGCCGTAAAGTTGGTGATGGAACAATTTTTTTTGCTGAAAATGATAGATTAGGGTGGTAGAATAGAAATCTGCCGGGTGCCACCCTGGCATCCTTGAGCATTTGAGAAATCCAAGACGGCGTCCAAAAATGTAATTACTATTCAACCCCTATAGTATAAACTATGGAGTCCTACCCATGGACACACAACGAATGAAATGAATTGATTTAAATAAACCGCCTCAATGAATTACATTTTCACCTAGCGCCATGATATGAGAAAAAAAAAGAGTATCTGAGCACAATGATCCAGGGCACATTATTACACCCTGGCCACCTCCTAACACATACCTCAATTGATCACTACGATTAGTGTATATGGGCACAGCGGCGACCCACAGTATGTGGAAGCAGCGGAGGCAGCCATTTGCTTTCTATTGTTGGACTCTATTGTTTTCTTTGTGGTCGGCAAAACATGCGAGGAGGAGGGAATTCTAAAAGATTACGCAAGTTTTGCCTCTCTTATATGATAGACCTCTTTGCATGTTCCATGTGCGTTTATTATCATCAGGTTTAATGATTTTTATTGTGGTTTAAGGCGGATCGGAGCACACCAAATGGAGTTGTCATTGTGAAACACAGCAAAGCCTCTCAAAATATTCTCGGAGTGTAACATTTGCCAACCTCTGAAAGATGGAAGGCCACCTTCTATCCAAATGGTGACTGAGAGGGAGGGAAAGTGCAGTGCCTTATAAAATACATCCCTAGCTTCAAACAGTTTATATGAGCCATTATTTATGTTTATGCACAAACGCTCCTCCCCTGCACTATTTTCACCAGGGTTAAACACAATCTAGGCAGGATATCGGACCCAAATTATGCCGCGCAAACTCAAGGGCAAAAGGGTGAAAAACATGAACGTTTCTCCTCAAGGCCAGACGAGGGTTTACACAGGCGTTTAACTAAAAGATCGTTGGTTCCCCCCAAGTGCCCTATTAAAGTAGTAGGGAAAACTGACTTAGCTAGATAGCTTGTAATCCGACTGACTCAGGCCCGACACAAGCGCCACCGAGTCCTTTCCACAGAACATTGCCGCCGCCGTGCAATTGGGTTTATATTGCGGCCCCAGTTGATGAGGATGTCGCCAACTTTATTGAAAGTACGCATGGAACTAACATTTCAAAATAAACAAAAATAAACAAAAAAATGGCTTCTTTTAAGACATCTGAGCGCAGCCCCCAAATCCTAACATCTTCAGTTACTGTCCATTTTTCCCTATTCACTGTGCCCACAGTGCATTCAATAGGGCTAGGACCTGTCATGCGTACTCGTGCTTTAAAACGCATAGGACATGAGAGAACTCACGTCTTTGCGAGAAAAGTGCTCAAGCGATTTTCTTCGTAGAAGCGCTAATTGTAGAATATATTATATCAATAACATATGTGAATTTATTATGATTTAGAACATTTCAGAAAAATCCGAAAATGTTATTAATTTATAAAGAGTGGCATTTCGGTAGGGTATAATGCTAACTCATATGGCAAAAACACCAGTGATTGCTGGGCGGATTCAAGAGGGCACCATGGACAAACGGTTAAACCTATACTCTTCGTAGAGCTGACAACGAGATAAGATAATCTTATTTTCTACCCATGGGGATGTAATTTGGTTGACATACGGTGCTGAAAAAGATCCGAACCGACCATTTTCAACAAGGGCTTCCAACCTGTGTAAAAACAGGGCCTATAGCCAATGGTATGCACACAGTGTGTGGGTAATCGTTCATCCATAGCATATCATGATCAGTGATTGGAGGTGCCCTGGTGAAAGTGGGAATTATTTACATACGATCAAAACTTAGAATGGATCAGGTCACAATGATTTGGTTGGGTGGGCAAAAGTGAGGCTCGCGTTACAGTTGACACTAACTGCTTTATATGAATGAATGACTGAAGTAAGCCTTAAGTATTGACTTAAATGCATCACGAGCGCCAACGACCCGCCAAATAGGAATTGAATCCTTCCGGCACCCCCGCAAAAGCGGCGTAGTTGCTGCACCAATCTAAAGCTGTGGACAATTGAAGGATAAAGTGGAAAGAACAATCAGTTCAATACCCTGACGCAAAAACACATCTGATTGAGGCCGAAAATTAAGTGGTACCGCCAAAGTGAACAAAAAGTGGCCCTTTAACAGCTATTACGAATTTTAAAAAACTAAACACAAAGTTTCACACCACGAAAGACTGGCCCATTCTTCTGTACCAAAATGGGAGAGATGAAAACGTCATGTTAGTCCATAAGCTGCCATCATATATTTTCCGTTCGTTGCCACCCAAATTAGTGATAATTTTCCCATATATCACCTTAAAGGGGACGTCACCCTGACTAGGATTAGGATGTTTCCGCCCGAAAGCTTGCACGTTACGTGTCTGCCCAATTCAAATGGCTTCCATTGTTTTGTAAAACCGCCATGATAATGTCATTACAGATAGAAATTTTAGCCACGCCTACACTTAAACCAAATTTTTTAACTGCATGAAGGGGGCTTAAACATCTTGGCGTCCAAGATGGCCGTCGCCGGAGGCTCATATTTTGCTTAAATGAAACTTAAAAATGACAAAATTGTTGAAATAAGAATGTGGATGTATTTGGGGAGCTCCAAAAAGAATTTATGGCATTTATTTACGTAAGGCTTGTTTTAAGGATGATGGTGATTATATTCGCTCTCGGGTACGTAAATCAGGAAGAAAAAACAACCCTTTACCCATCTTTTCGACCTTTTAACAACACTTTCTAATAGGTCCTAAAACATTTCCAAGATGTAAAAAATATTAACGTGGTGTATTGATTTGTCCTAGAGAGCACCGTTACTATAAAAATGGTTACTATGTGGGCCATTACTAACGCACGTTCACCACTGACTATATAATAGTTCATAGGAATACAAAGCTCTATCAACCCTGCTACAATAACATCATTAATAATGGGTGTGATGTATTATTTAAGGACTACTCAGTGACGTCATAGTGTTTCCAGGAAAAATAAAAAAAAATAGGCTTATGAAGAAGTGAAAAAAAAATGGTTATATATGTTAAACGAAAAATTTAAATTGGTGACATAAGTTTCTTTCGAGCACATCAAGTGCCATCTTGTTTCTGAATTGTACCTCGCTCATTCTCTCTCTCTAGTGCCTAGATCAGCTTCCTTCCCAGCGTCACCTAGTGTTGAGGGGTCCTGCAATAATTCAGAAGTACGAGAGAAGAAAATTGCGAAAAATGTTATCAATACGTTAGTTTTTCGTTATGGTTCTATTATGTCCCCAAAGGATGTGCAGGGATGTTTTTTCTTCTTGATTTATGTCCCCCCGGAGCGGGTATACCGCCGCCAGCAATGAGTTAGGACCCATGTCAGCAATACACAATGTCACTGAATCTCTTTTGGTCTCTCAAAATATTACTCGCATTCTTACCCACCTATTTGGCAATTTTAGTACTTAATCAAAATATCCTCCACCGGCGGCCATCTTGGACACTTAAATGTTTAAGCCACTTCAGGAAGGTAGCAACTTTTATTTCTTTTAGTCCGGGATAAATTTCCTATCTAATAATGAGAAATTAATAGCAGTTTTTCATACAACAATGGTGGCCATTTTGAATAGGCAGTACGCGCTAATGTGCAACTTTTCGGACGGAACAACCTAATCCTAGTCAGGGGAACCCTCACGGTATATTTGGAAAATTATCACCAGGTGGGTGCAACAAACTCGAATTTTAAGGCCCTTACAGAAACTGGCTATTGACTATTTCTCATCACAGGAACATCTCAGACACTTAAAAAAGCTAACTTCTGGCTGAAGTCAATCATATCTCCTACCCAATCCATCATGAAATTATGGTATTATCCCAAAATTTTCGAGCTAACTGGATCCGCCGAAGACTAGCATGCACCGTTGACAGTTTCAAATTTACTGCATCAAAATAGCTCACCCTTTCTGATAAAAGAAGAGCTGCCATCATTGGTAACACCCGGCATGTAATCACAAAGTTGTGATGCCTAGCTTTTATCCATATTGTGGCATTTAATCGGCTAAAACATAAAACGCAAGCCAATGCTAATTTGCACCTTAGACTCGGTCATTTTACATCGCTTCACAAACTTCTGCCAGCCTAGAGTGTTTTACAGCTCCATTCACACTTACTTTAGCCTTGTCCTCTCCACCAATTTCTCCTGGCGCTGACCCCCCCTCGCTCTGCATAGACAACACTAAGGCCAGGGGCACTGCTTTAAGTATCACCAGTGTTTTGAAAACAAGTTGACAATATCAAATTGACTTACCGAGGTCAGGTGGAGGACACAAACTATTTTCGCTAGTCTCCTATAACACAGCTCGTATAGGTTGCACACCA